>JAGSMZ010000009.1:170000-395000 GCA_029286645.1 Papilio protenor
AAAACAAAATATACTAAAAACAAAATATACTAAAAACAAAATATACTCAAAAAAACAGTACACTAAAAAGTAACGAAATAATTTCTTGAAAATAGTAAACCTCCCTTATTGTAGCTGTTATGTCTATATTGTACAATTATTATTACTTTGAAGTCGGTGTCAGTCATTACTAAAAACGTTACTATACTTTCAATTGTCAATTGTTATGGTAAAAATGTAGAAAACCTTACGTAGAAATATCACTGCATATACCTCGGCTGACACCGACATCAAAGTGATAATAATTGTACAATATAGACATAACAGCTACAATAAGGGAGGTTTACTATTTTCAAGAAATTATTTCGTTACTTTTTAGTGTACTGTTTTTTTGAGAAGATTTTGTTTTTAGTGTATTTTGTTTGGAAGTCGGTTTTGTTTTTTATTATTTTTTTTTTTTTTTTTTTTATTAAATTGAAACAACATTACACAATGGGATGAATAGCATAGAGTTTAGATAGTGGTCTACGACTGTAATTAAGGTTTAATTCGATTTATTCTATTCGCTATGGTCTGATATAATCCTCGATAAAATATTATCTATATAAATATTTTTAAATTAATCCATTAGAATGTTTGATAGAATGAAATATTTCAATAATTAATTCTTCAAAAATATAAAATTATGCTAAAGGTCGAATGTATCATAAATATAAATCGATATATTGCAGTGTAAATACTTAAATTTGAATAACGAAGTTGTTTTTTAGTTATTTCAATAGCATGGAATACTAGCTGCATGATCTTCAACAGATCCATACTTTCTTTCATGTAGTCTGTATTTAATCAAAAGTACGTCATTGTCTCATCACTTTCAGACACTTCCTTGTAACAAATACTTCCTATAAACAAAGACAATTGTTAAGGAAATCTTAATAGAGATTTGGCACTTAAATAATACATCGTGAAAGCGACAATTCGTGACTGTCTCGTACATTAAGTAATACCGTATTCACTCTAACACTTGTATTAAAACATTTTTTTTTAATTAAAATATTAGTAGATTTTTGTTAATTTACTAATATTTCCTTTAACCATTCCAACTAAGCTCGAGGCTTGTGCTAAGATATGGTTCACGACAATAGTCGAATGGCGGGATTCGAACCCTCGACCTTACGATCGGTAGTCCGTACACCAAACCATTAGGCTATTGGTGCTTAATGCCATCCTTAAATCATTAATGCCATCCTTCTTTTTTTCTTTTAAAAGAATAGAGAAAACAATCATGTTAGTATACAAGCGTTATCTGAAATTAATGATAAACAGTGTGGCTTAAATATTTCCCTAAATAATGTGATCGTGACTTCTTGAAATACCTCTGTTAATGGAGGGACCTCGACTGTTATCAGCAGTATTGTATTTACCTGAAATAATAAAATGTACATTAAAATTTGATATCTTATTATATACGTACTTAACTTTGTATGTTTCACATTATACATTTGTATTTAGTTTTAAGCGATTTGTGATTAAGAGCGTCGGTGGCTCAGTGGTTTAAGCACTTGACTTGTAATCTACAGGTCTTGGGGTCGAATCCCGCCGTGTACCAATGTGATTTTCGATTTTTCGAATTTTCATATGTACATAATTTACCCGACGTTCTTACGGTGAAGGAAAACATCGTGATGCAACCTGCACATATTGGCGAAGAAATTCAAAGATATGTGTGAAGTCAACCAACCCGCACTGGGCCTGCGTGGTTGACTATGGCCTAGTCACCCCTTACTTAGGGTAGGCTCCGAGACCCTCGGTGGGGACGTATAGTGAGATGATGATGTGATGATTTTGTGAGCGAAATTCTTAAGTTGTCGACGTTTTTTAAATGGCCGTTTTCTTGGAGTAAGGAAAAGTTTTTACTTGTTATTATTAATATAAGTTTGGTAGATGGATGTATGTTTGTTATATCCAAAACGACTGAAAGGATCTCGATGATATTTTACACAGATGTAGAACGTAACGTGGAAGAATGTTTTCTTACTAAACAGTTACTTATTTCGTGGACGAAGTGGCGGGCAACAGCTAGTTTTACAATTGAAGATTTCGTATGGGAAATCATCACTAAAGTACTCCCTTAGTGGCCATTCAAGAACTCTAAATGCGTAATGATGTAATGATTTTTTTTACTTATCCAAATAAGAACAATAGTTGAATCCATTTGTCAAAGTTAAATAGAATAGGTTAGGTAAGCCGAATATCGGCAGACAATAGACTATCTCAAGTCTATTTCCCACAACGACATCGACTTTCTCTCTCGTGATCGACTGACACTGTCGATTTCATCGGATACATTCGACTTTTGTATTCGTTTCCGATGTTACGTTGTTTTTATCTAGCAAAAGATGTCATGTATACTCACTCTTACTAATATTATAAATACGAAAGTTTAGATGGATGGATGTTTGTTAGAGTTTGTAGCCTAAATGGCTTAACGGATTTGGATGAAATTTGGCATAGATGTAGAGGATAGTCTGGAAGAACAAATAGGCTACTTACTTTTGTTTTTTTTTTAACTCCACGCGGACGAAGTCGCGGGCGAAAGCTAGTATACACATTTTTTACGTATATACTTAACGAAATTATGTGTACTAGAGTCTAAAGATTAGTTAGACGTGGTATTTTATTAATAAGGAGGCCAAATACGTCGTATCCAACACGTTTTAGTAAATAGGATGATATCAAACTTAATATATCAACATTATATCGGGTCAAAGGCGTATCTTATATAATTTTAAATACATTTGTATCGACAGATGTTGCAATAAAGCGTTGAAGAAGCCATTACCGAGTCGTCAAAATAAATTTTTATTTATGGCAACATTTGTACTAATATTTGTTTATACTCAGTTTATTCCTAAGTTTAAATTTATACCGCGTTTATTTGTAAGGTAGAGTTTACATATAAGATCATCTTTGTGAGAAACATACGGTTGAAGGAAATTGCTGGCTAATCTCTCGATAGTGGAGTACATACTAGAAGATTCCGAAATACCATTTCATCTTGAATAAGAGGCAAACGTCCTAAAACTTGAATCGCCCACGTCTGTAAAATTCGTTTGTTTTTTTTTTTTTTTTTTTTTTTTTTTTTTTTTTTTTTTTTTTTTTTTTTTTTTTTTTTTTTTTTTTTTTTTTTTTTTTTTTTTTTTTTTTTTTTTTTTTACTTATTATTATTAATATAAGTTTGGTAGTTGGATGTATGTTTGTTATATCCAAAACGACTGAAAGGATCTCGATGATATTTTACACAGATGTAGAACGTAACGTGGAAGAATGTTTTATTACTAAACAGTTTTATTTCGTGGACGAAGTGGCGGGCAATAGCTAGTTTTACAATTGAAGATTTCGTATGGGAAATCATCACTAAAGTACTCCCTTAGTGGCCATTCAAGAACTCTAAATGCGTAATGATGTAATGATTTTTTTTACTTATCCAAATAAGAACAATAGTTGAATCCATTTGTCAAAGTTAAATAGAATAGGTTAGGTAAGCCGAATATCGGCAGACAATAGACTATCTCAAGTCTATTTCCCACAACGACATCGACTTTCTCTCTCGTGATCGACTGACACTGTCGATTTCATCGGATACATTCGACTTTTGTATTCGTTTCCGATGTTACGTTGTTTTTATCTAGCAAAAGATGTCATGTATACTCACTCTTACTAATATTATAAATACGAAAGTTTAGATGGATGGATGGATGGATGTTTGTTAGAGTTTGTAGCCTAAATGGCTTAACCGATTTGGATGACATTTGGCATAGATGTAGAGGATAGTCTGAAGGTTAGATAGTTTTTAGAAAAAGATAGTTTTTTTTAACTCCACGCGGACGAAGTCGCGGGCAAAAGCTAGTATACACATTTTTTACGTATATACTTAACGAAATTATGTGTACTAGAGTCTAAAGATTAGTTAGACGTGGTATTTTATTAATAAGGAGGCCAAATACGTCGTATCCAACACGTTTTAGTAAATAGGATGATATCAAACTTAATATATCAACATTATATCGGGTCAAAGGCGTATCTTATATAATTTTAAATACATTTGTATCGACAGATGTTGCAATAAAGCGTTGAAGAAGCCATTACCGAGTCGTCAAAATAAATTTTTATTTATGGCAACATTTGTCCGATGAGCCGGACTTGAAGGTCAACTTGTCTCTTAAATTTGTCTTATCTGTGTCAACAGAATTTTTATTTCTTATTAAAAATATAAATTAAAAAACCACCGTCCTGTTAAGATGCTCTTAGGATAAGGTTGAATGTTTTTATAAATAAAACATAAACACGCTGATATGTAGCTAAATGGATGTGAATCCGAAATCTTACTAATATTATAAATGCGAATATTAAGATGGATGGATAAATGGATGGAGGTTTGTTAAAGTTTTTAGCCTAAACGGCTGAACGAATCTCAATGAATTTGGCATAGCAAGAATTTGGAAGAACATATAGGCTACTAACTTTTTTTTTAATTCCACGCGGAGGGAGTTGCGGGTAAAAGCTAGTAGCTAATAAATTATAAATCGATGATAGAGATTTCATTCGTAATCTTGTACTAGATATAGGCGTCTTATTCAAACACTTAACGGAGTCATGCACAGTTTTAATATAATAGATTGACACCTCAGTTAAAACTGTCAGAACTGAGCGTCTATAGCGGTCAATAGAATGACATGAAACGATAATTTTTCTTGTTATTTACTGATTTTTGGAGGGAGTTAAAGTTACTAGTGGCATTGCTCACTTTACTGGTTGTACGATGATTGTTTCGTTCGCCAAAAAGCTTCTATCGACCTTCAACATCTTGATTAATATCAACCTTGAAGTTTCACCTATTCATTAGCACATACATAATAAAGTTTGTGTAAAATCCGTTTACGAAGGAAACTCGATGCGAGTAAACGCCTAACGGATGTAGGTTAGGTCAAAGGTCAGTTAAACTTAATAGATAAAGTTCCGAACATGTATAGGTGACTTGAATCTTAATAGATAAGCATTTATATTAAACTAGCTTTCGCCCGCGACTCCGTCCGCGTGAAAAAAAACAAAAGTGAGTAGCCTATGTGTTCTTCCAGACTATCTCCTACATCTGTACCAAATTTCATCGAAATCTGTTCCGCCGTTTAGGCTACAAACTCTAACAAACATCCATCCATCCATACATCCATCTAAACTTTTGCATTTATAATATTAGTATGATGTATTGAAAGATACGTGCGTGTGAAATTATAGCATGTGATTACACTGTTGTTTTTTTCTTATAATAACTGTTTGAAAAGGTCACATATTATACAGTAGTTTAATGAATAAAAAAATATTAACTAACACTTCAAAAATAGGGAAAAATAAAATCGAAAATTATACTCTAATAATAATTCATCATCATCATCTCCCCTGCCTTATCCTACTCCCGTAGGGTCGGCGCACCAGGTTTTCGTCCTCCAAAGCACTCTATCATCCGTCATCTCAGTGATCACTCCCTTCTTGATCATGTCACCTTTCACGCAATCCATCCATCTCTTTCTAGGTCTACCTCTAGCGGTGTACCCCTCCACATTCATAACTAACGTCCGTCTTGTTACATGCGATTCATTCCTTCTCATAACATGCCCATACCACTAACCTTTTACTCCTTATTTTCTCAACCACTGGGGCTAGTCTCAAACTTCCTCTAATATACTCATTTCGTATCTTATCCAATAATTGTTTTCTTATAATTATTATAAAATACAGAAAAAAACTAGGCCTTGGATATTAGTACATCGCTGTTCTGTTACTTTCAAGTACCAAAACATGTGCAAATAAAATTAACAATATCCAATAACAATAAACGGTGCATTTGTAATGTTTGTTGAATTTTGTAAGCCTAGGCCGGACTTCTTGCAGAATGTCGAACGCTTAAATGCTTTGAACAAATTAATTTATGCAAATATTGTGTAAAAATGTCAAGAAGTAGTCAACGCATGTTAGCTCAGATGAGTGATCAGTTGTACTGCATGTTTAAAACATTATTAGTTCGTGTAATGCTTTGTCTTACGGTATTCTGTCTCGATTTATTTATTTAAGTCTCAACATTCTTTAGTTATATTTGAAAACGAATGATTTATTAATTTACTAGCTTTAGCCTACGACTCCGTTCGCGCGGAATTAAAAAAAAAAATTAAGCCTATGTGTTCTTCCAGACTATCCTCTACATTCATGCCAAATTTCCTTGAGATCCGTTCAGCCGTTTAGGCTACAAACTCTAACAGACATCCATCCATCCATCTAAACTTTCGCATTTATAATATTAGTAAGAATTAAGATGTAGAGTATGTCAAGTGGACTTAAGGCAGATTAGATGATTAAATAATTTCATTTTATTACACAAACATCCTTGATTCGATTTGTTTTAGCTATGACATAATTGTTCTCAACTTATTGCATCCTGTTCGGTAGTGTATACATGTTTAACAAGTTTTTATTATTGCGATCATTATGAATATCTTTAAATATGCAAATTATTATATGGAACGGAATGTGATTTGGATGCACTTCTATCTACTTTAACTTTGAAAGAAACATAAGTTTTTTTGTGACTGATTTTTTTAAATAGGAAAACTGGGCAAACGAGCAACGTATCGCCACTGACTGACTTGCCTCTGTTTGCCTTGTTGAGGCATTTACAGATTCACCGGGCTTGAGGTGGCCGAGCGCAGATGGCGCTTAGCCTAAACCTCTAGTTTTTAAATTATGATAAGAAGTAGTTATAATCTTATTAATGTTATAAATGCGAAAGTTTACATGGATAGATGTTTAGAGTTTGTAGCCTAAACTGCTGAACGGATATCGATGATATTTGGCATAGATATAGAGCACAGTCTGGAAGAAATCATAGGTTACTTGCTTTTGTTTTTTAATTTCTATACGGATTAAAAAGGGTTTAGTGTACCAATAAATGGTCACTGAAGTCAATACCCTCTGTTAAGCTATCATATTATGATTTACATTTTCAGTGAACCACCTGTCACCAAATCTAGCTTGCAAATTAACATAGGTCAGGTCGTTACATATAAAGATGGCGATGCGTGGTAGTTAATTATGTAAATGGTAACATATAATTTTATAGTTTGGCATAGGTTGTGAATTATTTAATTATGTTAACAAATCAGCTTATCTGTTAGTTACATAATAACTTATAAGCTCATCATAAAAATGTATTTAGAGCTTTTAAACGACTTTATTATTGACTGAAAATATACATGTATTTATTTAATGTTTAAGACGTTCACTGCGTAACAGGCCGATATCGGCCTGACGCGGTACTTCAGCTGGTGTTGACGACAACTATGTCCTTTTCGCTAGTGCGAAACGATTACTTCAGGTGTATACAATACAGTACATAAAATGTATATACATCATGTTTTCACATTTATTATAGCAATTTAATCTATCTTAGTGCTGGTGGGTCAAAAAAGACCTGCCACGCACTGGCGGAAATATCATTGGGGGCGCATTTTGGCCCGCCACACCAGATGAAGAATTATTATTTTACTTGCCGCAGTAAACCTGCTAAATTAAAAATAAATATAATCATACTACATTTTAGAGGTTTAGTATATCGAAGACTAGAAAGCGTTTACTATTCAGAGAAAGTAAATAAATGTTTAAATTGAACAATTATATTTTTACAGTTTTCGCTTTCTGGTCTTTGTTAACGATTTTAATTTGTTATAGCTAAATATGGCTTGGTATCTTGCGTTAATCGATTGAGATATAGGTTATAGAAATATGAGAAAAGTAATTTGTAAATGAAAATATAATAGTTGTCCTAACATTGTAAGAGAAAAGCGGTTACATTTAGTACCTCTGTAGTAACGTCATTAGAAAACAACATATAATCTAACTACTTGGGTCAGCTCACTATGAACAATCACTTGACATTTAAAATTCGATACCTTCTCGGCAATTAACCATGCATAATAATATAGAGTTTCTAAATTAACACAATCTAAAAGTCTAACAGAAAATTTCGTAAATATTGCCATTTTAAATAATCTTTATCGTAAGAAACGCGTTTGAATATTTTAAATAATCTACTCGTATGTTCTATTTTTCCTTATGTTTATTGTCGTCATCAGCCCATACCCGCCGAAGAGCTCGAAAGCATCCTAGGTATCTTGGTTAAGCTCATGATCACGATCCCACCTGTTGTCAAGAGAGAAGTGATGTGGGTGATGATTGATATCATGTTTGAATCCCGCTGATAAGTGCTGGTTGCATCATAAAGTTTTCCATCACCGTAATTTTAAACAATTCATACAATTGTAACTTGCGATATTAATTTAAACACTCCACTAGAGAATTCGTCAGGAATGCGCGCGAATATCAATCCTTCTAATGACATTGACAGCTGTCAGTTAGAGATGTGACGTTTATGCCAATAATCTAGTGTTGTGCCAATTCTACAGCGTGATACAAATTTTCTTCTTAACAGTAAGGACGTCGGGATTCGAACTTTTTTTTTTTATAACATAAGGTGGCAAACGAGCAACCGGCTACTTGCATCCACATAATATGTATTGCCATCACATTCAGATATTTAATGGATTTTACAAACTCCATGTGAAGGGATTGCGCAGTCTGTTCAGTAGTCAACAATGTGCATTGTGGTTGTTGTGTTTTACGACGCGTGCGTATTGAATGCTACCTTTTGGTTTACTATCGATTAGAAATAACGATGTTCCATGCAGTTTATGTTTGGCCTCTGATGAAATACGTTGGCTACATAATATTTTGTTTAGTGATGATTTTAGATAAATGTAAATATTTCCAGCTGTAAATAAACTGTGATACAATTGTAGTGTAATTAAGGTTAAATTATGCGTTATTTGTAGAAATTTCACTTTCAATAAAACAAAGGAATCGTCAAATAAAACGTAAAGAAAGAAATGAATGCTTATTAGATAAAATAGCAGTTATTTAACAGTTTTCAATAACTGTTATCGAATACACAAAGTCTAGTCGTAGTGTTGCGCTTTTTCAATCCTCGTAACAATATGTCGGTAAATAAGTCAATAGTTTTAAACATACAGTTACGTGTCGTCACTTTCGCTTTTGCCTGAAATATGTGTGAGACGAATCTTTTAGACGTTTGTTTTGACCTACTCGTGTCGTTTAGGGTAATGACACATTAGAGCGTATCGAAATGGTAATTTAATTCGATGGTAGAAAGGTCACTGTTGAACTTCAATTATAATTGCAAACGATTATCGAATAAAATAATAACGAATGGCCGTGACCTGGTCCTAATTTCTATTTTTTTTTAACCGAAGGAGAATAAAATTGTTGTTGGTGTATACTTTTAAATATTATTTCCTATTAAAACTTCACCCTAACTTTAGGGTAGGCTCCGAGCCCCTCGGTGGGGACGTATAGTGAGCTGGTGATGATGATGATGATGATTAAAACTTTCCTTTCACAACGATCAAAGCGTATTCTGACATAGTTAAATGAAATTAATATTAGAATTATAAAATTTCGATATAAAACATTTAACCGGTCTAAAAAAATTCAAACTAAACAGCGTTAATATTTTGATACAGTTTGTACTCACCCTTATTGTATGCCATAATGTACTTTCGATTTCTATAATTTATATCTTAACTATAAACTACCGAATGTTTATTTTTGAACGAATTAACATGGTATTTCATTATTGCAACTCCAATATACGAGTACAACTCCATTCATCATCAACTTGCCCTTATCCCTTATGGAGAGTCGGCACAGTATGTGCTGCTCTTCCATACATCTCTATCAGCCGTCATCCACTCCCTTCTTAAGCATATCCTCTCCAACAACAATATACACCTCCATAGTTAATATATTATTCGATGTATATGTACACATATAGGAGTATCATATTTCACCTTTGCAATACTCACATAAGTATCATAACAAAACTTTCATTAGCCATTCATCACAGAAGTTTGAGAATATCCAAAGGTTACACCTGTCGAATACTGAATGTTTCTAATGAACACAAAGTTCGTTTGACATTATTAGGTTACTGTAAGAGTGGCAGGGGTGTCGTAAGCCGAATCAGCCAAAGAAAGAAAAAACAACACAGGTGCAAAAACAGTCGTTTATTGGTTTTACATAACCAATGCGTTCGGTCTGCGCGCGGACCCCAGGTTGGGAACCACACGCAGATACAAAAAATGTTACATATTTACAATATCGGATAGCCGTCACAGTACAGCAAGCGGCTATCTGCTGGATTAGGCCGTCACTACCGCAAGCAACCTAATCAAGCTACGCTACAGTGCAAGTTCTGAGTAAAATTAGTCACAAGACAGCAAGCTAATATACTCAGAATCGCGTCGTAGGAACTAACCGAGAAGACAATATTTGTTATCCCCCTAATTTGCGTAATGTACATAAAAATCACTTAAGCTAAGGCGCATGTAAAACAACATCGTGTTTTCAAATACAGGTGGCGCCATCTATTATTTGTACGTTAAACTACTGGTCTCTAGTGAATGTTTGTTACAATCTCCCCCTCAGTTTCTGAAGTCGTCCCGACGATGAAACTGGAAGATTCACTCATCTGTTCACGCAGTCGTCTTCATCCTCCCCCTGGATTGGAACAGCTTCTGTGTTGGTCGCCAGATTGTAGTGACTGGTCGACTTCCTCCACGTTGATTACAATATGGATAACCGTCACAATCCAGCAAGCGGTTATCTTCTGAATTAGGTCGTCACTCTCCGCAAGCAACCTAAATTCAATGTCAATACGTTGTCCCGTTGTTTACCAAAAATGGATAACCGTCACAATCCAGCAAGCGGTTATCTTCTGAATTAGGTCGTCACTATCCCGCAAGCAACCTAAGTTCAGTGTTACTACAAAAATGTCAATTATGGATAACCGTCACAATCCAGCAAGCGGTTATCTACTGAGTTAGGTCGTCACTGTCCCGCAAGCAACCTAAAATCAGTGTCAATACGTTGTCCCGTTGTTTACCAAAAATGGATAACCGTCACAATCCAGCAAGCGGTTATGTTGAATCAGCTGTTGGAAATGCTCAGAGTAGCGCCAGTGTGCCGTCGTCCTGATCTGCATTGTTACTGGGCTGATTCGTCTTGATCTTGTGTGTTTTCGGTGACTCGTCCCTCTGCTGATTCGCCCTGACCCACGTGGGCGCCAGTCAGATTGTAAGAGTGGAAAGGGGTGTCTGTTAAAGACGAATCAGCCAAAGAAAAAACAACACAGGTGCAAAAACAGTCGTTTATTGGTTTTACATAACCAATGCGTTCGGTCTGCGCGCGGACCCCAGGTTGGGAACCACACGCAGATACAAAAAATGTTACATATTTACAATATCGGATAGCCGTCACAGTACAGCAAGCGGCTATCTGCTGGATTAGGCCGTCACTACCGCAAGCAACCTAATCAAGCTACGCTACTGTGCAATTCTGAGTAAAATTAGTCACAAGACAGCAAGCTAATATACTCAGAATCGCGTCGTAGGAACTAACTGAGAAGACAATATTTGTTATCCTCTTATTTGCGTAATGTACATAAAAATCACTTAAGCTAAGGCGCATGCAAAACAACATCGTGTTTTCAAATACAGGTGGCGCCATCTATTATTTGTACGTTAAACTACTGGTCTCTAGTGAATGTTTGTTACAATCTCCCCCTCAGTTTCTGAAGTCGTCCCGACGATGAAACTGGAAGATTCACTCATCTGTTCACGCAGTCGTCTTCATCCTCCCCCTGGATTGGACCAGCTTCTGTGTTGGTCGCCAGATTGTAGTGACTGGTCGACTTCCTCCACGTTGATTACAATATGGATAACCGTCACAATCCAGCAAGCGGTTATCTACTGAGTTAGGTCGTCACTGTCCCGCAAGCAACCTAAAATCAGTGTCAATACGTTGTCCCGTTGTTTACCAAAAATGGATAACCGTCACAATCCAGCAAGCGGTTATCTACTGAATTAGGTCGTCACTGTCCCGCAAGCAACCTAAGTTCAGTGTTACTACAAAAATGTCAATTATGGATAACCGTCACAATCCAGCAAGCGGTTATCTACTGCATTAGGTCGTCACTATCCCGCAAGCAACCTAAATGCTGTGTCACTATAACAATTATGGATAACCGTCACAATCCAGCAAGCGGTTATGTGAAGCAGCTGTTGAAATGGCTCAGGAGTAAGCGCCATGTTGTGCCGTCGTCCTGATCTTGCATTGTTACTGGGCTGATTCGTCTTGATCTTGTGTTGTTTCTCGGCTGACTCGTCCTCTGCTGATTCGCCCTGCCCCACGTTGGGCGCCAGATTGTAAGAGTGGCAGGGGTGTCGTAAGCCGAATCAGCCAAAGAAAAAACAACACAGGTGCAAAAAACAATCGTTTCTTGGTTTTACATAACCAATGTGTTCGGTCTGCGCGCGGACCCCAGGTTGGGAACCACACGCAGATACAAAAAATGTTACAATTTACAATATCGGATAGCCGTCACAGTACAGCAAGCGGCTATCTGCTGGATTAGGCCGTCACTACCGCAAGCAACCTAATCAAGCTACGCTACTGTGCAATTCTGAGTAAAATTAGTCACAAGACAGCAAGCTTAATATACTCAGAATCGCGTCGTAGGAACTAACTGAGAAGACAATATTTGTTATCCTCTTAATTTGCGTAATGTACATAAAATCACTTAAGCTAAGGCGCATGTAAAACAACATCGTGTTTTTCAAATACAGGTGGCGCCATCTATTATTTGTACGTTAAACTACTGGTCTCTAGTGAATGTTTGTTACAGTACTTATTATTAAGTATATAAAGGCCATAGTTCAAAATCTAAAAAGATGAAGATTCGAATGAGACACGTAATATCGAGACATCGATTTTGTAATGGAATGGAAGATCGATTGTTGATATCCGGTCGAGTGCACGAATGCAAATGATATATGATTAAATTAAATGAAATTGACGTTGTAATAATTAATGCTTTACTTGTCTTAAATCTCCAGGATTTCAGATTTTTTTTTTCTAAAATTTCTAGGAATCGAAAGATTTATTAATTTATAAAAAAATATTTTCGTCTTGTTTTGGACAAGTGTTTTTTAATTAAAGATGGATTCACGTTAACAATTAAAAGAACATATTTTAATTAGTAATTTGGTTATCTTAGTTCTATGGTCAATACAATATCGAATGAGACATTTCGAAACTTATTACATTCGGATAGAATTCATTTTCCTTTCTCCATAAAGTGTGGAGATAAAGTTGTCTGAGGTCGTCAGTGTGTATGGGCCATTGTTACAGCCTCTCACGGAAGTATTGCCTACGGCATACTTACATACTTCTCTAGTTAAAACTGAATGTTACTGCATTCACATGTTTTAGAAGATATAAAAGGTCATAGAGTATTGCTTTTTAACGTTACATTGTAACGTTTTATGGAACGAGATGATCGAAAAGATTACCTAGGAATTTTATGACTAATGGCTTTACCAACGTTTAACCAATCGTTTGTTCGATAACTGCATGAAATGCGTTTCCGAAATGTAATATATTTTTATTTATAATTTTAGTGTAGAAATAGTTTTTAGCTCTAAATTCACGCCTTTCAGTATATCAGTTTGGTATCTATACTAACATAATAAAACGCTTCTTTGGGGCGTAAGATGTCAGCAATTACAGCCTTTTTTGATTTTTTTTTAATAAAAAGCCCTGCACTTACGTTACGCTTTAGGCTATACATGTTCAAGCTATTAGACTTGGGGGCTAAATAAATTGGAAAAAAAATTCATGTGGGAAAGGGACCATAAACTACAAGCTGCCAACGTCAAGAAAGCAAGGTTGCCATGGTCTGTCATCGTGTCATGTCATTTTGACACTTGCAATTGATAATTTGACGAATGTAAACATTAAATAAAAATTTCATAATTTTATGCGGATAAAGTCACACGGGAACAGCTTGTTTTACAATAAAAATAGATTAATTCCAGGCTTAACCTTTAATTACAACCAGACACTGAAATACTTTTATTGTTTTACAACAAAAAACCTTGAAAATACTTAAGTATTTTAAATAATATCAGTAATATAACATTCACTAAAGGATAAAGAAAAATGTTATGTAAACTTAAACAAATATTACAGAATTTAGTGATAATCCGCACCTAGTTAGAACTTAGGTCATTAGCTTATACCCAGTGACCCGGACAAATCTGTCTAATCAATGCGTACCGGGATTGTTACGTAAGCAACACGTAACATCTTCACTTTCAACTGAACTCTGACATTACACTGGCTAGTGGACAACACAAACATTTGATATTATTTAGACAACCATAACGGTGTGGCGTGAACGTTTTGTTTTTTTTTATACAAAGGTATCATCCGGCTTTGCATGACGACATAACTATATTAATAAGAACTTAATTCTACATTGATATTAATAAATGTATTATTACTTAGCTAAATTAGTAATGGCACGAATCGAATCCACGATTGACCTTATAATCGTTTAGTTTACGATAAGAATGAGGGTAGAATTCAAACCCAAGAATTATATTTTATGATCTAATTGACCTTTACAAGGTACCCTTAAAACATCTAAGCATAAAGGTGCAACTTCATTGGTCTATAACTTGGTTATTATACAGCATTTGGGGAGTCCCCGCATACGGGATAACGACCAATGAAACGGCGACCTAACAAAGATAAATTGCTTTTACAATAGGTAAACATTACAAAAGTAATACTTCGACGATAATTCTTAAGTAATGCTAGAAATTCCGGCTAAATCGAGTTTTTGATATGAATAAAAATTTAAATTTTATTAATCTTTCTGGTGTTGACAATGTCATTTTAATAAAAAATCAAAGGTAGAAACAAGTTTTTGGTTTTTATTTATTTGGTAGTTTGTTTTGCTTTGACTATAAAATACCGACCGTCTTATGTTTGTTTATTACATGCTAGTAGTTTTTATTGCAATTTATTGTAATTTTAATCGTGTTATGCGATCAGATTTATTTGGTAAAAACACAACGATAATGGTGCATATTATGGAATTAAAATTTTGATAGAAAATTATTTTCATCTCTGTTGCTTTCAATAAGAATGAGAGAGATAGTAATATGTTTTTATACATGTGTGTCGATGAAAACTCAGTTATATGGTAGGTTTTTGAAAGCGTGTGTCATTGTTGTGCCTGTCGGTCATTCACTTAAGTAAATCTTTAAGTTGCATAATTTTTGGCTTTAAAACCAAAGTGAGGCGTGACGTAGAATACAGTTATTTAAATGTACATACATTTTCTCCGCGCTAACAGCGACTTGAATTATATTACGTTCGTATTCAATTGTTTTTAAGAGAGCGTACAGTTTGGCAAAATAAAGCGCATTTGTTTCTAGCATTTTAGTACGACGTCATGTCATGTTAGACTTTAAAAATTTAAAACGAATGTCTCAGACTGTCATTTGTTTATATCTTTGTTTGTAGATTAATAACAATATACAAAACTAGCTGTTCAAAAATATTTTATTGTTTACATTTATCAAATTCTCAATTGCAAATGTCAAAATACCAATTACCTTACTATGGCAATCTTACTTCTTGATGTTGGCAACTCGTATCGTATGGTCTCTTTCCCACATTAGTGTTTATATCCAAAATATTTGCCCCCTAAGTTTAATGGCGTGAAAATATATAGCCTAAAGCGTGACGTAAGTGCTTTTTTAAAAGAAAAGAATTATTCAAAAATATGCTATAATTGTTGACATCTTAGACAACAAAGCAGTGTGTGTTTACGTTTTATTACGAGTATAATAAGTATAGATGAGCACAAGAATGTATTATAATAACATTAACGTTGTTTTTCTAATTAATGATTTTATGAACAGAATGATAACCTAAGTTGGAAATTTAATTAAATTTTATCTACCAAATCTAATGTTTACATTTTCTCACACATTCGATATTCTAATAAGAATAAAAAAACTTGTGATAAAATAGATGTAAAAAGTAATAAGACAAAAACATGTAAAACCATATTTTCTTGTCAAATGTCCGCAAGTTCAAGGTTCGACGATACATTTAAAAACAGCAAAAAAAATCATAGTTTTTGCACATTTTTATCAAGATTTATTAATATTTTCGACAGTAAAAAAATTATAAATTACAACAATAAATCAATTCATTTATTATTTAATCGTAACCAAAAAAATATAATTTATAACTTACCTCAAATATTAAAATATTCAATGTGTAATTGAAAAAGAAAACTTCATATAACAAAATACACTATAAAAAATATTCACTGCAAATATTTTTGCACTAATGACCTCTACTGACAGTTTATTTTAACTATATTATTAGTTCCAATCCTCACCACCACATCAACCGTGACCATCAGCGCCAAAATGGCGAAAATATGCACAAAATAACACAGCTTATAGCCTATGTAGATAAATGCTCTACACTTTAAAACTTTAGAATCGCAGAGTATTAACGCTCACAACACGGCTTTCAAGTAACAATGTATTAAAGTAACTAACCATAACTTAAATGATCATTAAGAGAGTATGCTATGAATTAAATAACTGTTTATTAGCATAAATATTCAAATAACTCTAATACTTTGAATTGCATGTTGCGCGTACACTTTCGTTTTAACTTGTTAACATAATTACTTATTTTCACTGATATCTTTCTCTTTGTAATAATCAAGTCAATAACATGGTTTCTGTGTATCAATTTGGTTCACGGTGATCCTTGTTTTATTACTAGCTTGCGCCCGCGTCTCCATTCGCGTGGAATTAAAAACAAACTCAATTCGTAGGTTATGTTGTACATCTATGCTAAATTAAATCAAGATCCGTTAAACAGTTCAGGCAGTAAACTAACAAAAATCAATCTATCTGAACTTTCGCATCTTTACATGTAATAAAATTGGAGTGTCTGTTTGTAATATCAAAAGACAAAATTCCATTTTTTTTGTCTGTCTGTCTGTCCGCAAGCCGCGTTTGTTTCGCGTAATCTCCGAAACGGTTGGGCCGATTTCGACCGGACTTTCACGGAAGGGTAGCTGACATAGACAGGCATATTATAGGCTACTTTTTTATCTTAATACTGCGTGGACGAAATCGCGGGCAACAGCAAGTTTATAATATTAGTAAGATTTTAATAATTCAACCTTAACGTTTAGCATTTATGTACTTGACCGAGTTAACATCGTTTTTGCTATTCGTCCTTACCTATGCGGTCTAGCATAGTTTTCCTTTATTTAATATGAATTAATTATAAATCAAAACAGTATTTCAGAATAGTGGAAGAACTAGTTAATAAGCGAATTCAATAAATTAGATATTTAGAAAACATAGCAGCATTTTTTATCTGTCCCTTATTTTTATTATAAGAAAAAATAGTACGAATATTTGTCTGTAATTATAAATATATCTGGTTGATATTATATTTATATTATTCGTATATCAATTGGATATCCGATACGATTCTATCAGGTATAAATTTGTTTATTTTAATTTTTCAAACTTCGAGGATATTTGCGACTCTTATGATCTTGGCGACTCACAAAAAAGAATATTTCAAACATTTAATATTTCCTGTTAATATTTTTTTAATTGATACTGTTCTGAGAGGTCTTTATTTGTACTCTTGAGTAAAGGCTTGCGGTCTTGTTTAAAGAGTCTAAGTTCATACGCCGCTCACGTATTTTACCTCGTGGAGAGACAATGAGATTCCTCCGTAACATTGTTCAGATGCACAGACCAATGATTATAATTATTTCCTTGAACAATTTTATGTCTTTGTAGGTCAATATCAGAGTTGAACTTTATTCCGATTTTACTGTTTAGTAGATTTTCTTAAAAATTATTCAGTAATATAACTTTTTTTATGCACGGTATTTAAGGTAGTAAAAGTATTGTTATATTTAAATTATAAAATTCGATTGAAACAAATTCCAAATAATAATTATAGTAAATTACCTAGTTCTGTTGGTTGCCAGTAATAGCTTTTAAAGATCTTTTTAATTTTTTTTGTTATTATCACCAGCGCACTATACATATAGTCACATAGTGGGACATCCCCACCGAGGGGCTCGGAGCCTACCCTAAGTTAGGATGACTAGGCCATAGTCAACCACGCTGGCCAAGTACGGGTTGGTTGACTTCACACATATCTTTGAATTTCTTCACCGATATCTGCAGGTTGCATCACGATGTTTTCCTTCACCGTAAGAACGTCGGGTAAATTATGTACATATGAAAATTCGAAAAATCGAAAATCACATTGGTACATGGCCGGATTTAAACCCAAGACTTAAACCACTGAGCCACCGACGCTCTCTTTAAATATGCATCCTTAATCTATTCTTATTTCATTTTTCCTTCCGTCATCACGTCGCCATTCACGCAATCTATCTCTTTCTAGGCTTACAAAGTGTGAAACAATTATAAGATCTAATCGTTTGAAGCTCATCGTAATCCGGATTGCGGTTTTGGATCACGTAAACGTATCTTCTTCATTGCTTAATAGTACCTTTTTAATTTTGTAATACTTATGTTAACAAGCGTGAGAATCGCCTGAGAATGGTCGCAATTGTCTTGCGCCGATTCCTCCGCAATGTTTATAACGTTCCGACGAGACGTCAAGGAAGACAGTTTAGATCTGAACGAATTAGTTGCAGTGTGAACCGACTTTAATTTTCTTATGTAATCTAATTGTCTGAACATGTTAAGCATTCGTAATTAATTTAGATACAAAATAACTAAAATAAGTAACATATATTAGTATACTATTTAGATAACGGCCGAATTTTGAAACGAATTTTAAGCATTTCTAGTACATTCTGGAATATGGAGTTCTAGCATGGCCTTGCAATATTTTAATGTCCTTTCGTTGTTATAGCTTGGTAAGTTGTAAGTGTAGTGTAAAGTTGTTATTATTTTATTGCATTTGTTTTGAGGTAAGTCATAAATTGAAAAGCATCATTTAAAGATTTAATCATGTTTGATATTTCTAAGAAAATTAGCGGTATAAAAGTATGTTTTGTACAATTCCCGCTACTGAAAACTCAGGGAAAATGTAATTTATTATTTCGTATGTCAATAATTTTAACAGTGGTAGAGCCCGCTTTAACATCTTAAAAGACAGGCGTGAAGTGGAAGCAATTCCGCGTTTCGTCTGATGAGTGTGGTGCCGGAGGCCCAATTTTATTTCCTTTCCCGTTCCACCCTTTTCTTATAAGGAAAGGATTGGATGGGAAAGTGGATTTGACGGTGGAGGAGACGCATAGGAAGGGGAAATATCCTCTTTATGTGCGTCTTCTCCTCCGTTGATTTAGGGTAGGCAACGCATCTGCAATTGCGGATGTCTATGGGCAGCGGTCGCTTCGCCATTTTGGCGGATTTAGGTGGCCGCTTGCTGGTTTGGCACCTAATTGTATAAAAAAAATTCTTTGGTGTCAAGGAATTAGTTTCGATTTAAGATGCAAGCTATTCTTAGAAATTGTTATCTATTCACATTGTCAAATGAGCGAAGATATTCAAATATAAAATTTATAATGTCAATTTATCAGGGCGGCCGGAAAAATGTCAATAGGCCTTTGTGGGTCACATTATGTCACGAGAGCCTTTAAAATATTTGTTTTATCTTTACCGCGGAGATAATTTGATGAATATTATGTCAGACTTAAGCATGTAGAGAACTGTATAGTTGAATTGAGTCGAATAAAAAATAATACTGGGGTAACTTTCTACTTCTAATGAGAGATAAATTAAGGTGTTACTGGAGTTTAATCCACAACATTTTAAGATTTTACAAGTCATTCTTCCCTTCTCTTATCTATTAGCAAGTCTAAGAATTTAAGAAATAGATATAAGAATGGAAGAATGACTTATTTGTAAACTTTAACATTTCAAATGTCACTGAAGGGTACGATTAAAATAAGGAGAGATGAAAATATTGCGAAAATGTCACGAGGTTGAAGTGTAACAATTAAAATTACTTAAATAGACAGGGAAGAGATAAAAAGCTAGTTCTGTATATGTACTTTTAGACAACTTATTTAATTGATACTGTAGCTTTAAACTCAGAGCAACACTTCTCGTCCGGACTCAGGATGCGCGCGAATATCCATCCTTCTAGTGACATTGACAGCTGTCAGCTAGGGACGTGAAGTTTATGCCGATAATCTAGTGTTGTGCCATTTCTATGTGCGTCTCCGCCTCCCTCAATTAAGGGTAGGCAACGCATCTGCAATTGCGGATGTTTATGGGCAGCGGTCGCTTTCCATTTCGGTGGATTCAGGTGGCCGCTTGCTCGTTTGCCACCTTATATTATATAAAAAAAGGTACTAATTTTGTTCTTAACAGTACAAATGATTGGAGGTTTAGTAATACATTTGCATGGGAATAAATGTTTCGATACGAGCATCTCAACCTTTAACTGTCAACGCACTCCGATGACTCGACCGATGAATACCAAGCAGGCTTTATGAAGCTCTTAAGTGCATTTGCGTAATTGTTTACTGTCGATGACATTAGTGCTAGAGTATGTGGGTATTTACGACAGAACCTATATTTACTATCATAGTTACCGATATTTTTATAGGTTAGGTGTGGTTAGAATCGCCTTAAATTCGACGAAATATTTAAACACTTAAATATGTAATTTATACATAAACTAGCTTTCGCCCGCGACTCCGTCCGCGTGGAATTAAAAAAAAACAAAAGTGAGTATGTGTATATAAGTGAGCCTATGTGTTCTTCCAGACTATCCTCTACGTCTATACCAAATTTTATCTAAATCCGTTCAGCCGTTTAGGCTACAAACTCTAACAAACAGCCATTCATCCATCTAAACTTTCGCATTTATAATATTAAGTATGTATGATTATATCTAAGCATTATTCATATACTCCAATAAGATATTGGAATTAAGTAATTTGGGTATACCCTATAATATATATCTAGAAATAGATTCTATTTAGAGCTATTTATTTAAGATATTTAAAAGATAATTTAATTAAATCGTTTTAAATTCAATTTATAACTAAATAATAATGTACATTATTTAAAGCATTTTATTAAAAGCTGGTAATATTTTATTCCTGTTAAATCTAGGTTAAATAAACAACTATAATTGTGCCTTCTCTCTATAGATAAAAAAGGTTTGTCCGTTTGTCTTTTGGCAACATCCTTCTGTATTATTTAACCGATGTAATGTTTCCGGCGCGCGTGCGTTGATGTCTTTTGGTCGAAAACGCACCGGTGATAAATTGTGTATTGACAATTTTCTTTGTAATGATATTTTAATTGTAAAATGTATGTTAAACACACGTTTGTGATTTTATTTACGCTTTAATATTTTCAATATTGAATTTCGCAATACATTTAATTCTACTTATAGAAATTATAATTTTAAAATAATAAAAAAAAAACATAAAAATTATGCACTTAAAAACGGATTTAACATATTTTGTACATTATTAAGGGTTATATTTAAATAATAATAATAAATATATATTTATAACTCACCTTGCACACACGAAAATCACGACACAAAGTCACTGGCACTATTTTTTTTAAAATAAAAAAACAGATATGTGTTTGTCCGTACCGCGCGGTGTCTGGGGTCAGAGTGCGTGTATCGGGGTATCATCCCGCGACTAGGCCGCTGGCATAGTGAAAGTGCTTATATAGCTTCACAGATGCAACACAAGCTTGCCCGCTGACATTACGCATCATCTGCAACATTACCGCCTTGAAACAATTAGTCCTTTTGATGTGAGGAATATATTAAATTTCTTAGTACTGAAATCTTATAAAGTGAATTCCTTCATGTCTACCTCTTTCCTTGTAACGTTGTCTAGTAATAAAAGGATTATAAACATTAAGCTATGAACTAGCTATGTTAAATCGTATGAAAATTATTAATATCTGCTTAAGTCAGCATAACATGCGTTGCCTCTTTCTGTTGAAGGGTGGAAAGTTATAAGGAAGAAAGAAGGAATTTAGATGAAAATTAATGTTAGAAAATTTGAGGAAAAAGACACTTAAATGACATTATAATTATAATATTGAAATATATTTTTAATACATAAGAATAGTGTTTCGGCAACAAAACTGTTTGTTTATGATTTTTCGTATATCTTACTTCTTACTAATATTATAAATGAGAAAGTTTAGATGGATGGATGGATGTTTGTTAGAGTTTGTAGCCTAAACGGCTGAACGGATTTCGATCAAATTTGGCATAGATGTAGAAGATAATCTGGAAGAACACATAGGCTATTCACTTTTGTTTTTTTTCAATTCCACGCGGACGGAGTCGCGGGCGAAAGCGAGTTATTAATATAAGAAGGACATGAAGACGTTAAATGAAATTGATGACTTCGTTAAGTTATTTAAAAGATGGTCAATAACTTTAAGTTTTAACGGCATAACGTTTCGCAATGGTGCTCATTTGAATCGAGTTGTGTTTGTAGCAGCCAAAGTTTGATGATAAATGGCATGTATTTAAAACTATATTCATTATCGAAAAAAAAAACTTCAATTAATGAAGAATATAAAAAAAAACGCGAAATCAGTATTTATTCTTAAAAAATAAGATTTTCCTTAATATATGATTTTTCCTATGTCAATATTTATCAAAAAAAAAACAAAAGTGAGTAGCCTATGTGTTCTTCTAGACTATCCTCTGCATCTATACCAAATTTCATCGAAATCCGTTCAGCCGTTTAGACTACAAACTCTAACATACATCCATCCATCCATCTAAACTTTCTTCTTTTATTAGTAGGATTACAAAGGGAATTATAAAAAATTATGGTGCTAAATACCACAGATAATACACAATATTTACACTTGATCTTGATTAAAAAATGATTTGGATTCTGGATTTTTATAGTTTACTAGCTTTAGCCCGCGACTTCGCGTGGAATTAAAAAAAACAAAAGTGAGTAGCCTATGTGTTCTTCTAGACTATCCTCTGCATCTATACCAAATTTCATCGAAATCCGTTCAGCCGTTTAGACTACAAACTCTAACATACATCCATCCATCCATCTAAACTTTCTCATTTATAACATTAGTATGATATATGTTGGTGAACTTTAATAGAAATTTTATTATTGTGATCCATTTTTATCGCTTTAAGTGTATAATGCGTGTTCGGATATTATGCGATCTAGTTAAAATATAAAAAATAACGCTAAATCAGTATTTATTCTTAAAAAATAAGATTTTCCTTAATATATGATTTTTCCTATGTCAATATTTATAAAAAAAAAAACAATAAAAATAAAGAAATCATCTTAATATAAGCAATACCACATTAATAACCAAATTTAAAATCTGGGATAAAGTTACGCCGACATATGGCCTTTACAAAGGCTGCGAGCATAAAATTAACATAAAATTGACAAAACGTCACCTCTTACGTTCCCGTAGATAATTGCTGGGCTAGCTTGTATGACACAAGTTTCACCGGTTAGTCATAAGCAAAGGTTACTTAATTATATGAAACTAACTTGCGTCCGCGACTACATACGTACGTACTACGTGTTCCTTCAGATTATGCTCTGCATCTATGCCAAATTTCATCAAGATCTGTTCAGAAGTATAGGTGACAAACTCTAACAAACACCCATCCATACATCCAAACTTTCTTCTTTTATTAGTAGGATTACAAAGGGAATTATAAAAAATGTTTACCTTCCAAAATAGTTGCAAAAAATGTTTGTATTGACGCGTTTTTCTCCATGTTTGTTTTCTATATCTATACTAATCTATACTAATATTATAAAGAGGAAAGATTTGTATTTTTGTATTTTCGTATGTATTGAAATAACTCAAAAACTACTGGGCCCATTTTTTAAATTCTTTCACCGTTAGAAAGGTAATTCAACTGTGTGTGACATAGGCTATGTCTTTTATTATTTGTTAATATCACGAGGACGAAGTCGCGAGCAACAGCTAGTAAGTAATATGGTAATTTTTTTAAAGTATTAAAATATGAGCGGATTTATTTGAAAATTATTAATAATACTTACTCCATATTAACTAAGTTTATCCTAAGTATGGTTAACAATAATAATCGTACAGGAGATCGAACCTACATGAACAGATGTCCATACCTTTGACCATTGAGCTAGTCTCGCTTCGAACATTACATACAAAATTCGATCCGCAGATTACAAAGATATCTCAATTGCTCCTACGTATCGTAAGCCACAATGTGGTAATTTACACCTTTTTTATTTTTAATTAACTTGATAAATACTTTCTGTGTCATTTTGAAAGTAACGTTATTTTTTTATAAGAGTAGAGGGCAAACGAGCGACGGTAATACAGAGGTGGTCAACGACGCTCATGGACATCCGCAACGCCAGAGGAATTACAGATGCGTTGCTGGCCTTTTAGGAAATCGTAGGCTCCGCTTCTTGAAGGACCCTAAGTCGTATTGGTTTGGAAATACCGCCGAGGACAGACCGTTCCACAACGCGACTGTGCGGTGCAGAAAGTGAAATTAGAACTATTAATTTTGTTTTTTTATTGTATGTTCATTTTGACGCGTTGTTTATTGGTATAGATGTTTAATGATTTGTCTCGCAAAATTGGTGTTTTAAATATACGATATTTTACGTACGAGTTATCGATGTAAAACTTACTACGTCCGAAATGTACCTTCTTGTAAACATATCATTGTAAATTATTTACTTTCAAAACTAAATAGTTTACGTCTTACGAGCAGTAAATCCTTAACAAATAAACAATGTTGCTTTACAATGAACGCAGTTTGGTCATCATCAGATTTGAGATAGTAACATTTAGACTCCCTGCTGTTTCAGCGTTTGTTGCGAAAATTGTATAACAAAGATAAGCTGTTATTGGTTTTAATGAAAGGTGTAACGTAAACCATCGTTCTCTAACATTGTTTTGATTGACTAACACATATCACATATTGTAAACATCAACATGTAACAAATATCTAAAGTTCAAAGTTCAGTTTAGGTAAAGTTCAATGTAATTTTTTTTCTGGCGTCGTAAGTAGCCTGTGACTTTTTACCATTTGACTTCTGCGGATAATGAAAAATTGACATCGATGTCAAATTAGCCTATAATATTAGATAGCCTAGTTTTATCTTACTAGCTGTTGCTCACGACTTCGTCCACGTGTAATAAAAAAATATAGCCTGTGTTACTCACAGATAAATTACCTTTCTAACGGTGAAATAATTTTAAAAATCGGTCAAGTAGTTTTTGAGTTATTTCAATAAAAACAAAAATACAAATCTTTCCTCTTTATAATATTAGTATAGATTTGGTACGCGTACGAAGTTAATTCATAGGTAAATGTAATCCATTATATTGTTAACCACCATACTTTGTATTGTATTAAAAAGACTGTGATAGGCTTATGTGACGTCACGTACGGGATACTTAAATCTAGTAAAGTGCATAACGATTTCCAAAAGATGCAACTTTAAATTGAGAAGATAGCTCGAATATTGGCTCACGTTTACGTGACTTCATCGTCCTTGGTAACCCACAAGCAATTAGGCTTCAGTTACCAGATTTGCAAAATACAATATTAAATCTATATAGAAATGCGAGTAGGGAAGATTGCGTACCGTGAGCCCTTTCGTACACAAGGATACGCAAATCTGCGATTTTAGTCTCTAAGCAACTTATGCGAAACGATGTCATAGAAGTACAAAGGACTAATATCGCAGATTTTCATTGCCTTGTTTAGGAAGGAGGCCTTATTTTAGTCTCTTTTCCTTTGCACCCTTTTTCTTAAGAGGAAAGGATAGGAAGGAAATGTGGATTTGACGGCGGAGTAGACGCATAGGAAGGGGCAACATCGTCTTAATGTGCGTCTCCTTCTCCGTCGATTAAGGGTAGGCAACGCATCTGCAATTTCGGATGTCTATGGGCAGTGGTCGCTTTGCCATTTCGGCGGATTAAGGTGGTCGCTTGCTTGTTTGCCAGCTTATATTATAAAAAAACGAAGGGGCTGAAACTTATTAAGCACATGCAGGCAATGTAATATTTGGTTAAGCTAGTCAAAAATAGTTATAACTAATTATTACGTTAATTATAATTGATTGACTATTAAATATATTTTTTGAAATACTCTTGTGGTAATGAGTATATACGATTACCAGTGACGTTAATTAGCGTCGTTGTATGGTTCAAAGTAATTAATGGCTTTTAAACTACTTAATTAACTATTGATACGCTTAGATAAAATGGCCTTGTAAAGACGTTCTCTGTGTTTTTCATTCAAGTAATAGCTTACAAAATACTTTTTTACTAACAAAACTACAGAAATAGCTTTCGCCCGCGACTCCGTTCGCGTGGAATTAAAAAAAAATAAAAGCACGTATCCTATGTGTTCTTCCAGACTATGCTGTACAAATATGCCAAATTTCATCGAGATCCGTTTAGCCCTTTAGGCTATAAACTCCATCTAAACTTTCACATCATACTTACTTAATATTATAAATGCGAAAGTTTAGATGGATACATGGATGGATGTTTGTGAGTTAAGACTACAACGGCTGAACAGATTTCAATGAAATTTGGTATAGATGTAGAACATGGTCTGGAAGAACACATAGACAACTAACTTTTGTTTACTTTAATTCCGCGCGGACGAAGTCGCGGGCGACAGCTAGTTTGTAATATTAGTTAGATTAGTTATGACTAGTATAGAAACGAATTAAGAGGCCAAGCACTAGCTTATTGGAGAGCTGTTGGTATTTGGGATTAAGAAGATCGTACGATCAAACTAGGTTTCCTCGAAACAGAAATAAAGAATGGTGTAAGAATTTATTGTCAAATCATTCTTCCCGTAAATGCAACTGTTTTGATAGAATTTTTCTGTAACAGTTTACGACGCTTAATATGCAACAAATGTTGATAAACGACTCCATGCGGATTCGAATTACATTGACGGAATTCATATGTCTTCAAATTGTGGTTAAATTTATTTATTATTCATACGAGTTTTTCACGTAGTTTTAAATGCTGCGTTAAACGTGACTCGATTAACTTTGCTGTTGGTTACTGACGTAAGGCAAAAGTTAAATAGATCGTGTTTGATAGAGTTTTAACGCAGATTATCAAAAGTCCTGTAATGTAACAGTTTGGATTGGATCCTTAAATTTTATTAGTATTATTTAAGGTTTTCAAATATTTATCAAAACAAGAAGTACGTCTGGTCTTGTTAGAACCTTTAGCTTTAAGTTTCAAGGCTACTAGTGCTTTTTTTGCGAAGTCCCTTTTTTGGGTTTGCTACGAGATTTTTGCGAAGTCCCTTTTTTAGGTTTGTCAGCTTTGTGATAGAGGGTTCAAGTGGATTATGTTATACTGTATAATTTACAAACCTTTGGAGCCTCTTTTGTCCTGTGCCCTAAGCCGTTGCCCAACTGCGCCCTTCCACGTAGTCACTATTTAATTATTTTTTTTAAATGATATATTAGTAGATTTTTGTTAATTTACTAATATTTCTTTTAACCATTCCAACTAAGCTCTAGGCTTGTGCTAGGATATAGTTCACGACAATAATCGAATGGCGGGATTCGAACCCTCGACCTTAACATCCGGTATTCCATACCCTAAACTATTCGGGCTTATTTACGATTTGAATCGTAAGTTGTTTTGTTTTCTTTTTAGTTAGACATCCAGTTAGTTGCGTTTATTCTTTTGTCTTCTATTGTGTACATTTAAATATTACATTTATTGGTATGCTTATCAATGACATCGTTTTGTTTGTCGGCAACTTTGAATATTTTGCAATATATATTAAAAATGATAAAATCCATTTTGTCTTAATATTCGCATGATAATTAATTCAATAGGTTCCTTTATTTATTACTATTATACGTATCGTTAACATGCAAAGATGTTTTTAATATTTTTCTTAACAATCGAATTAGCATGAAACAGCTATTGAGTGTCAATGTTGCTTCACTCGCGGAGTATCATTCAAATGTTGGACATTCCGTGTGATTATTAATTTTTATGTTATGCATCATTATGTTAACCTTTTGCTTGTACCAATGTTGCGAGTAAATGCCCGAAAGTGATTTAATACAATTGATTGTACTACACTTGAGAGATATTTTACAATTTACATTAAGTGAAGTTACGAAATTGTTTCTAATGGATTAAATAGGCTTCTTATTTGATTAGGGATTTCATAATGAAACTAATTAAATGTATTTGTTTAAAGTTGAACAAAAAGGGAGTGATGACTGAGATGACGTATGATAGAGTTATGTGGAGGACAAAAACTTGTTGCGCCGCTACGGGAGTAGGATAAGGAGATGATGATGATGTTCAAAGTTGAACTTGGAGGCAGCAAGTACCGATCTTTATGGTGCATTTAGTTGCAGAATTATTATAGTTTTGATACAACTGTCGTGATTTCTTCACAAGCTGTACAGTTACTTGATATAGTTATTCATTTATTTTTATTAATTTTTTTATAATATAAGGTGGCAAACGAGCAAGCTGCCACCTGACCGACCGACCGCTGCCCATAAACATCCGCAATTGCAGATGCGCCTACCCTTAATTGACGGAGGAGACTCACATAAAGAGGACATTTCCCCTTCCTATGCGTCTCCTCCACCGTCAAATCCACTTTTCCTTCCCATCCTTTCCTCTTAAGGAAAGGGAAAGGGAAAAGAGTTAAGCCTCCGGCACCGCACTTATCAGCCGATACGCGGAATTGCTTCCACTTCACGCCTGTTTTCTGTGTGGTCGTGGTATTGCACCGGGCGAGCCGACCCAATCGCGCGAAGATGTTAAAGCGGGCTCTACCACTGTTAAAAATGATCTTTAAATATTCAATGTCTATTGTCTACTAATTGAGAGAATGGATCATTAACGTCAAAGTACATATGTGGAAATAGACACTTTTATATTTTATCTGTGGCAAATATCTATTGAGTCACGTGTCAAATGTCAGACAATTATAGGTTAGCGTTAGTCAATACAATGTGAGCGTCAAAAGTTCAATCATACTAATATTATAAATGCGAAAGTTTAGATGGATGGATGTTTGTTAGAGTTTGTGGCCTAAACTGCTGAACTGATTTCGATGAAATTTGGTATAGATGTAGAGAATATCCTGGAAGAACACATAGGCTACTTAATTTCGTTTTTTTAATTCCACGCGGACGGAGTCGCGGGCGAAAGCTAGTAAGTTATACTTGAACTGATATATCTTAGGAGCATCTCAACCTGTTATAATTAATAACTAGTTAAATTAAATGGATTTTTCAGATTTCGTTTTTAATTATCGTAAACGAACATAAATCTTCAATTAAAAGGAAACCATGAAATTACATTCCTTCATTTCGTTATTCAATAATTCAACTATTCAAAAGATAATTTAAAACAGGAAGGTTTCACAAAACTTTAATAACGTAGTCCACAAATTAACAGAAAAAAACATCTTGAATTCATATGACGAGATTTTTTTTTAATCAAACCAAAATCACAAATTATACGGAAATCACAACAATCGATTTGTAATAGGAATATATTATAACTACTATTTTAATCGAAATACGCGAAAACCTGTTTATTATAAACAATATTACACTAAAATCCTGTAAACACCAGTCATATCTTGTTTTATCTGTCACTTTTTACCTCCTACCCACATGTAGGAACGATGGGCAACTAAGAGCCGATTTCCACTAGCGTGACTCAACACGTGACTGTATAATTTTCAAAATCTATACCATTTCTCTCGGTGCGGCTGCATCTGTCAGGTATACGACGGACGTAGCCAGATTCTCGAGGTCGGTCGTGCTAGTGAGAAGGGGGTGTAAGGTTGTAGTGAGATTTCTTATTAAGGCAAACTTTTGATTGCCTTACTTAGGTATCTAAGTAATGTTTTTTCTAAGTTACTTTTGTTACATACTTCAAGAAAATCTTCATCCTTTGAATGCAATAGGAATGATATACAGGTGTCATAATCAATATTTATATCTTGTAATTAAACAAACTTCTTGCTTTAGTTTATTATGTTCATTACCTTTTTTGTAGATATGGAATCCGGTGAGGCTGTAAATCGAGTATAATGTTTACGATAACATACTTGAAAGGATGTACTCTCGTATAAAATAATAGTAATGTATATTTTATTATTATTATCTTTGAATCACATGTTAAAGTCTCATTATCTATACTAATATTATAAAGAGGAAAGATTTGTATTTTTGTGTGTATCGAAATATCTCAAAAATTGCTGAGACGATTTCAAAAATTCTTTCACCATTTAAAAGCTACGTTATCAGGATGTAACACAGGCCATGTTTTTATCATTTTTTAATTTCACGGAGAAGTCGCAAGCAGCAGCTAGTAAAAATATAAACAGTCACCGCCTATTATAGAGTGCGTATTCAAGATTTTATTATGTATTGTTTTTATTAAAGCTCGCTGTCAGTTGGTTTTTATACGAAAAGGAAGCAAACTAATGGCTGGAACACTGAGTTTATTGACGTTCATAGACGTCCACAATACTAAAGGAACAGCAGATACGTTGCCGGCCTTTGAGAAAGTGATATGCTCGCTTCTTGTTATTATAAGGATCTCTCTAAGTATTTTTATATATTGCATATTCAATCAATTTGATGATTTTTAAAAAATTTCACAAAATTCGCGCCAGATGTTCCGCAAAATCGAACCCATGTATCTGAAAATATAGACGTCTATGGGCAGCAATTGCTTCGCTATAGCTAATGCCGGTGACCACTTGCTCGTTTGTTACCTTCTATGAAATACAACTACTGTAGAGAAACTCGACTCAATATCCTAGTGAAAATAAAAATTGATTAACTACTTTACTTCACGAACAATATGTAGTTTAGTTTCCAAAGTGATTTTTCTAAAAAAATCGCATCAAAAAGTCGTTGCACAAAATGCTATTGACAGAGATGATACGTTGTGTAACTTTTTTTGGCAAAGATCGTATCACTTACAGCCGATGTGTTTTCAATTATCGTCCGGCCGCTAACAGCGTCGGTTGGTTTCTAAACAATACCAATAAAAACTGACCTGTCCCCGGTTTCGAAACACAAACGTTCGCAAGCGCACCTGTACCACCGAAGTCACTAAGATCATTTCTGTTAGATTAAACATAGACGGTGTGACGACAGAAAGTGTCTGATTTTTGGAGAATGTACGCAAGGTCGATTACTGATGATTACTGATTAGTTATTGTAAAACTTGTCATCATCACCAGCTCACTATAGGTCTTAAGGGGCTCGGAGCTTTAAGTTAGGGTGACTAGGCCTTAGTCAACCACGCTGGCCAAGTGCGGGTTGGTTTATCAGACAATATTTACAAAACGACTAAAATATTGTATTGGGGAAGGCCTATGTCCAACAGTGGGACGATAAAGGGTAGTGATCATGAATATGAGTACTGAAATTTAGTCGCCAACGTAATGACCAAGTATCGAACTTGACGTACATTTTTTATTTATTTTAGTCATTAGATTAAAAAAGAAGTCTAATTAAGTGAAGTTAAACGAACTTCTGCTTCATTCACCTTAATTTTTATTTTCATACACGTTACGATCGTCTAACAATATCGTTAGCATGTTTTTAACATTTAGTAAACCTTGTTATTTATATTGTAGTTAAAAATAACGATCCTCAAATCAGAAGCTTCAACTAGTGAACTGGTTGTCCTCTACAAATTAATTCAAAGTTATATTTTATTTCAACATTCGATTCAATTATTTACAGCTTTGAAATTGCGGCTACAAGTATGACTACTAGCGCCATCTATTGTTTTTATAACATACTATTAACATTTGCACTTATTGATTCTTCTTCTATCTTCGCCTTTTCCCAGTTATTTGGGGTCGGCCTTCCTTGTCCTAAGTCTCCAGACAGCACGAATCTTAGAGGCTTGTTCGTCAAGTTTTATTTCTTTCATATCCTTTTGGACCGTCGTCAGCCAAGTGGTAGGTGGTCTTCCGCGAGTTCGCGTCGTCGTCGGCATGTTTAAAGCTAATTTGACCATGTGATCTTCAGGTCGCCTCTGAACATGGCCGTACCAACGTAGACGTCTCTCTTTTAGTTTTTCCGAAATGGGAGCGACTTTAAAACTTCCTCTGACATATTCGTTTCTAATTTTATCCATTAGGGTGACACCCGCTGACCAGCGTAGCATGCGCATCTCCGTAGTGTGTAACCGGTTCATGTGTTGTTTGCTAGTGGCCCAACATTCTGAGCCATACAGCAAAGCTGGCATAACTGCTGTTTTATAAACTTTTCCTTTTACTTTTAACGGTATTCTAGAGTCGCACATAACGCCTGTGAGTTGTCGCCATTTAAGCCATCCTGTGGCGGTTCTGTGATACACATCCTCGTCTATTTTTCCGTCGTGGCTTATTATGGATCCTAAATATTTGAAACTATCAACTTTTGGCAGAGCTATTTGTTCGATGAAAACACGAATATCATCTCCATTTGTTACACCGTCGAATATGCAAGTCATGTGTTCAGTCTTCTTCCTACTAATTTTTAAACCGTTCCTTTCTAGAGCCTCAATCCATGAATCAAAATCTCTTTGAAGGTCGTTTTCATCTTCGGATATAAGGACAACATCGTCTGCATACAATATATTCCAGGGCAATTCTTTTTGACATCGTTTGGTGATATAGTCAATGGTGATGTTGAACAGCAATGGGCTAAGCGCTGATCCTTGGTGTACTCCGACCGTAATTGCAATTTGCACGTATTGATTAAACTCAATAATTTTGCACACCATTCAAAAATATTAAAAGGTCTTGAACAAATACTCTGCATGATTTTAGTATGCGAAGATTTCTTAAACACATATTGGTCACGATAAAATCAAGTAACGATCCGATTCTCGCAAAAAAGACCAGTTTTAGAAAAATGGAATTCCTCAGCAATACGGATCTCAGGTCCTTTTGTGAAACAAAACAAAAAACGCATTCCAATATTTGCATTGTTGCGATTATTCAATATTCTTTATTCATTCAGTTTTTTTAACATCAAAGATTTTTTTATTACTTTACTAAAACAAAAGTGAGTAGCCTATGTGTTCTTCCAAACTATCCCCCACATCTGTACCAAATTTCATCAAAATCCGTTCAGCCGTTTAGGCTACAAACTCTAACAAACATATATCCATCCATCCATACATCTAAACCTTCGCATTTATAATATTAGTGTGATAATAAAACTAAATTTTCACGTCATCGCGTATTTTGATAAAGTTGTAAAGCCTAAAATTAGCAAGCACATTTATTTTGATGGTTGTTTCCTGAGGGTCTGGTCTGGTTCTGGTATTGGTTAGGGTTGCTAGGACATTTACATACTACTCGTACATACATACTCGGAGATTACATTTTAATCTCGTATGGCAGTGGTGGCGAACCACTGGCACACGACATAATATTTTGGATCGATAGTAGCTTGACCATGTAATTGACGTAATAATCGCGGCAAAGTTATTCGATGGCACGTCTAAGACCGTATTAAACATTTATTTAAAATGGCACAATGATGCAGAAATGTTTGACACCCCTGTCCTATGGCATCAAATAATGTTATAAACATTCAAATATTTTTTGATGGCAGGGTACTACGGCAAACATGAAGTGCTATTTGCCTAGCAGTGATTTTTTTTGCGGATATGGTTTTATAGTTTGTAAATTTTGATTAACACATTGTTATTTGGATGTCATAAAAGACATTTTTTTACGTTTAGTTAAATGATGATCTAATCATGATTGAAATAGAAACGGATATTCCAATATGAAGGTGAGATATTCCGCGTAAGGTGTTTTTTTAATTGTTCAAACAATTTCAACCGCAAATTAACAACATAACCATTTACAGATTAAAAAAAATATTTTTGTTTTGACAAAAAAAAGTAGTGAAAAACAATTGAACATAAAGTTATTGAAGTTTCTAGTCTTTTTAGTATAATCTAAATCTATACGTATAATAAAATTGGAGTGTCTGTAATATCAAAAGAAAAATTCCAGATTTCGGGAAGATGATGTATTTGCGTTGCTGATAGCGAAAATCGTAATTATTTTTTTTGTCTGTCTATCTGTCTGTCCGCAAGCCGCGTTTGTTCCAGGTAATCTCCGAAACGGCTGGGCCGATTTCGACCGGACTTTCACTGAAGGGCAGCTGACATAGACGGGCATGTTATAGGCTAATGTAAAGCAAACTATTATTGGAAGATACTCTATATTAAGTAAGTATCTGAAAAATCTGGTATCTCCAGGTATCTGAAATCCATTAAATAGCTAAAACAGATTGTTTTAGAGAAAAAAAAACAATTTAAATATCTTTTCGTGACTTAAATATTTAACAACTAAACACTTAGTTAAGTGAAACAAAAAAATGCGTTCGGTTAAATAAGCGATATGTATTTAAATTCAATTTTTAAAACACGCTGTATAATTAAAATTCCTCATGTAGAGTATTTTTTACATGCAGTAATAATCAACAATAAAAAAAATAAAAGGACACATTACTCTGTATTCTAGTAAAGTAGATTTAGCCATTATTAATTTCCAGCTAGTTGGATTTTATTTATCACTAGTTTACGTCCGCGACCCCGTCCGCGGAATTAAAAAAACAATTATACCTGTGTTCTTCAAGACTACTCAGCCATGTAGGAGATACCTTCTAATAAACATTCAAACATCCCATTTGTTTATAATATTCGTAAGTTTAAATTAGTGCTTTTTATGTAAACTTACTCTATTAAATTTACTAAATTTACTCTAAGTGTTAGTTGAACAAAATAAACTTTACAGAGTTATCTATTTTTGAATTTTTTTTTATTGGTTCTTTCTTTTTTTATTGTGTAATACTGTTAATATCAAATCAACATCTTCAAGTTATCAGTACAATCTCAATGAAGTTGGCAGTTAGAGAATATGTATGTGGGCAGTTAGAGTGTTCGCGTAATGTTCACACGGGCGCACCCGGTCGAAAGGGCACGTGTGAAGGCCGTGAATTGACCGTATCCGCTTAGCGCATCAAAACTGACTCACTCATTATATCATGAACTGAGTACTTAAGTTAGTATCGCTATATCATCAACTTGCTTGTCGGCAAAGCATGTGCTGATCTTCCATACATTCCTATGAGGCGTTGTATCTGAATCCACTACTTTCTTAAGCATATCCTCTATCACTTAATAGTTTCGCTTTATTTATATTTAAATATCATAATGAAATCAAATAATGATCAAATAAGGAATAATCCGAAAACGTAGAATTAATAAACAAAAGCAAGTAGCCTATATTCTTCCAGATTATCACCTACATTTATGTCTAATTTCATCGAGATTTTCTCAGCAATTTATGGTACAAACTCTAACAAACATCCATCTATACATGTTAACTTTCGCATTTATAATATCAGTAAGATTGGTAAGACAGACAACTGTGAACTAATAAATCATGACTTCTTACTAGAAGGTAATAAATCTTATGTCAAACAGTCGCAAGTAAAGTGGCTATTGTTTGATTCTGACAATAATGATCAAAGCGTTAATCGTACTAATATTATAAATGCGAAAGTTTAGATAGATGGATGGATGTTTGTTAAAACGTAGTTTCAAACCGGCTTTACCGATCTTGCTGAAATTTGGCCCAGATGTAAAACGTAGTCTGGAAAAAAAGAAGTCACGGACGAAAGCTAGTAAGGAAATATTCGTAAAATACGCTTTATTTAAAGTTTTTTTGTAAAGAAGAAAAATAAAATCGTCTCTAGAAGTTGTAGTTTTATTTCTGCTGTTAATCCAGACTTGCTCATGTTGGTTACTAGATGGCGCTGATAAAAGAGATGCACCATGATAATTATATTATTTAAAACATAAAAGAGTATTAATCTAAAACTGTTAACGATTTTTTATGTTAACACTGGCCACCGACAATTCAAGACGAGACAAATTAAAAGAATAATAAAAACAAAAGAGACACTGCAAGACGTGATATGAAAAAAGAAACAACGTAATTGTAAGCTCTTGTAATAAATTGTATTTATTGTGTATATGAACAAATAAAGAAGATATGAAACAAGATGGTACTTTACATTTATACACATGCGACATTATAGTTTGGTGCCCTAGAAAAAAGTCTGGCCGTCGAGTAAGTTAACTTTCTCTTATCCGACTCAACTTGACACTAAGTATATAGCAAGTTTGATGCCAATATCTTGAGTTATAACCGTCGTTAATGTCATAGGTTGTCTTATGTAATTTTTATGTAAGCATTATTTAAGACGATTTGTGAACTTTATAGTGGCGTGTGATTTTATAGTCTGTATTACAATATTGGCAGTATTTAAAGATATTTTATGGCTTAATATTATACATACGAGTATGTCACAGGTGTGGTTGTTACATAGATTTTTTTAATAGTGGTAGAGAAGGTAAGGAGTAAAAGGTTAGCATGGTATGGGCATGTTAGGAGGGATGAATCGCATGTTACAAGGAGAACGTTAGTTATGAGTGTGGTACACCGGTAGAGGTAGACCTAGAAAGAGATGGATTGCGTGTAAGGTGACATGATCAAGAAGGGAGTGATGACTGAGATGACGTATGATAGAGTTATGTGGAGGACAAAAACCTGTTGCGTCGCTACGGGAGTAGGATAAGAAGGAGGAAGATGATGAAGTCGGCAAACGAGGTCCTCATCTACGCCCGTTTATGCAACAGGGGACCTTTGATACGTTGCCCGTCTTTGAATGTTATATGCTCGGGTACTTAAGGATCCTAAGTCGTAATAAATAGTGTATTTAAAATAACAATAAACCTTTAAAAATACTATTAAACCTAAAGAGGCAAATCATTGATATATTAAATAATAATTATAGTTAATTTAATAATTGTACATTTTAAATTAATAATGTTTGGGAAATTAAATGTCTTATGTGGTATAGGCGTATCTATATCATTATGTAATACATGTAATTTTTTTTATTGTCTCGGGGAATGCCTTTACGCACTGCACCGTCCGTGCTGCGGGGGCAGCAGGGACAGTTTCGTGTGGGACTCCCGGCCTTATATTTCGGTCGGACTACCCACTAAACCTCGCGGTGTTCTCCTTCGCCCAACCGGGCCGTGGCATCTACGTTAGTTAATCCAATACATGTAAAATATTAGCTTATTATTTATTAGGTACATATTGTAGTTATTGTTTGTTCTCGGGCACATCTACTCGTACGTATTTATGATAAATAGTTTTTTTTAATAATTGAATATTAAGAAAAAACAATTTAATTAACTTATTCAGTAACCTTCAATTGTTTATTTATGGCAATAACCGATTTCATCATTCCGATTTCCAGTCACCTGTATTATGAAATAAATTAAATAAAAACCGATAAAATGTTAGCATCATATATTAATATAATAAAATAAATTAAAATATTACGGTTATTATGGCGTACACAATAGCGAATTTCAAAATCGAATTAAATATATTCATCCAGTAAGGACAGACGATGGCTCGAACCAATTTGAATTTAAATTACGAATTGGTGACATTGATGTTAAATCATACTTCATACTAATATTATAAATGTAAAAGTTTAGATGGATGGATGTTTGTTAGAGTTTGTAGCCTAAACGGCTGAAAGGATTTCGATGAAATTTGGTATAGATGTAGAGATTGTCTGGAAGAACACATAGGTTATTCACTTTTGTTTTTTTTAAATTCCACGCGGACGGAGTCGCGGGCGAAAGCTAGTAAATACTAAAGTTCAGATGGATGGACGTTAGAAGTTAACTTCGTAATAGCTAAATGGATTTTTTTTTCTGTTTGACCACGATCCTACCTGACGAAAGTGATGTAGTCGAGAGATGGTACGCACTAGCTTAATACGTAGCTATTAACTGTTCTTTTGAAGGATCTTGATGAAAGTCATAGATGTAGTGAGGAAGAACATATAGATCTCAGTGGAATGACGTAACGTGTTTGTTCTGACAAAATACACATATCAAAATGTCTAGGGATCAAGTATATTTTTAAATATAAAAATGTCCGATAATTCTTGTCCAAATTTAGTATTTCAAATCGGTTCCGTACTTCAATTTCTGTATAACGTCAAAAATCTACTTCTGAATTTTCAAAAAAACATTCGATGTTAAGTGGGTAGCGAATTTAATTCTTTAACTGCACAATAAATTGTTGAGAATTTTAAAATGTGTACGTAATGCATTCGTTTTTGTATGCCATTAAAAATTTAAACGTGTTAATGTTTAAATAATTTTATGTTACACAGCAATTCGTGCTTCATAAAAATATCATTACCATTTAGTTAAGATTTTGTAACATCACAGAAACAAACGTTGTCCGTGAACTATGCGTGAGGTGAACTTTTATCGTGTTCTTAACTTATTCTTTTTTAAACGTGATTATTGTTGACATTTAGTAGGAGTTCTGTTACAAAAGGAAAGCATATACATGTATGTTTCTAATTTTATATTAGCCGCTCAAAAATTCTTTCCATATGTCCTAAGACATTTCTTTTTTAAAATAGTACGAGCAACATTTACTTAAAAGACAATAGGTTTTAACACTTTTTATCCATCGTTTGAAGTTATTATACGTGGAATTAATTGTAGCAATCGATTAAGAAAATTCAAACTGGAGGTCAACAGCTAATTGTTTATAAAATAATTCTATAGTATTCTATGTACTCACGGGAAGAAATAGCAAAAACATTTCGAGAATGCATTGCTGCGTAATATAAGTAGGCGCTTAAATTTAAATTGTAAGGGCATAAAATAAAATAATAAATCTTTATCAGATTAATATTGGAAGATTTTTTTATTATAAAAGTAAGATTAAAGCACTAAGTAGTCCTGGAATAAAACTCTATAATAATATCTATGTTGTTATAAGTAATTATTAAATACTAATCTATATCTATACTACTATACTAATATAATAAAGCGTAAACACACACTTCTTTGTTGCCTAAGATGTCAGCAATTACAGCATATTTTTGAATAACTCTCTTTTTAATAAAAAGCCCTATACTTACGTTACGCTTTAGGCTATATATTTTCACGCCATTAAACTTAGGGGTAAATATTTTGGATAAAACCCTAATGTGCGAAAGAGACCACAAGTTGCTGCCAACATCAAGGAATTAGGGTTTCAATGGTTTGACATCATGTCATGTCATTTTGACATTTGCAATTGATAATTTTACAAATGTTATAATTTCATGCGGTTGAAGCCGCATGGGAACAGCTAGTGTGTAATACAAAATGCACTTGATAATGTGATATTTAACCGATTGTTTATGCAAGTAATAAATTGATAGATGTTATTCTTTGGTTTACTGTGATAATCATTAAAATATTATCGTTACAAATTATTGTTTACTTTAACATAGTTATATCCTTATTATGGTTAAAGCCGTCCTGTATCCGGTAACAAGGACGCATCAGTAAATATTCCTTCAAGACCAGGACTAAATTGTCCTTCTAAACCAAAAGCTCTTTCAAATTCCTCAATTGTGCAACAATAAGTAAAACCAAAGTTGACGTCACGCCATACTGGGCTCTTCATCCATTTCACCAAATTGCAAATATCTTTGCACACGATATATTCACGGGCTTCTGATAGTTTTAGATCCGGAACGTTTACTTGAATGATGGCTAATGATGACCTTGTATATTCATCTTGAATAACCTGCAACCAGATTAATACGTGTGTTTTTATATGACAAATTGTAAACGAGCGGCCACTGAAATTCGCCGAAAAAGCGATGTGACCGCTGCCCATAGCAATTCAGATGTGTTGTCTTAAACAATGGTGAAGGAGACGCACATAGATGATGTTTCCACTTCTAATGCCTCTCCTCCGCCGTCAAATTCTTTCCTTTCCTACCCCTACCTTATAAGAAAAGGTTAGGAAGAGAAAGGGATTAAAACAAGGCTTCCGAAAGGCACACTCATCAGACGAAACGTGGAGTTCTTCTATTTCACGCCTATTTTTGTGTGGACGTGGTATTGCGGTGGGTGAGTCGGCCCATTCGTCCGAAAATGTTAAAGCCAGCTTTACCGCTGTTAAAGTTTGGAATGGTAAAAAAGTGGTAAAAACGTGCAACTATGTACCTTCCATAAAAACGTCGGAACGGGCTGTCGTTTATAGTTTCGATCATATATGAATATATTCTGCATTGATGTAGTAGTTGGAAATTGAAGTTGCCCAGAAACACCAGTTCTAACGATTAGATTTCTGTTCAGCGGTTTTACTAATATCCTGATTCTCATTTCAATGTCATCCCAGTTCTGTGAAAAAAAAAATTGTTTACATTAAAAATAAAATCCTACAACACTAGTTTTAAAAATCAAAATTTCACTTTCTCTTGATGGGCTTTCGTTTTATTACTATGATCGTTAATGATGTTTATTATTAACTAGCTTTCGCCCGCGTCTCCGTCCGCGTGGAATTAAAAAAAAAAGTGAGTAGCCTATGTGTTCTTCCAGATTATCTTATACATCTATGCCAAATTTCATCGAAATCCGTTCAGCCGTTTAGGCTATAAACTCTAACAAACATCCATCCATCCATCCATCCATCTATCCATCTAATGTAATCTAATTAGTATGATTTGGTTTAGCAAGCCTTAACTAGATCATAATCTTGAATTTTCTATACTCAGAAGACATTAAATAGCAATATAATTTGAGTAAAAAGCGTTACAATTAATGACAAAGCTGAAATAGAAATTACCGACGTCCCGCATGTGCTCCAATGTGGTATTACATTCAAATAGCTGTACGTAGCGATCTGGGACACGCCAAGGGATACATCTTGAGGGTTAACTAATTGCCTTTTAGTGAAACAACAATCAAGACCTCTTGCTACCGGTTTGATTGAATTGATATGATACATTTGTTGTGTGCAGTCATATAAGTCATCAAAATTATATCTGATTAACTCATTGTCATACCATTTACCATCTTTCGGTTTTACTACAGCTAAAGATCTATTTATATTATGTGTTGAATAAATAGGCACATTATTCCTATTATCATAGCATATCTCATAAACTTCATCGAATTTCCCATCAGTTTCAATTCCAACTTTAATTGTTTCTGTATTGCGTTTTGTTGGACTGCAACGTTCTCCAGTGGGTTTTGTAACCGGCGTGATGTCGTTTTTACATTTTAAATCAGTGTAATCGATTTCTTTATCACCAATCTTAAGCGTTGTATCTAGAACGCAATAAGCTACCAGTTCGGTTCCAGGGAACATTTCAAAGCCTTTCATACAGTAGATTACTATTTCTGAGTCTTCTGGAATAATTATAGTGACGTTCTCTGCCTTTGATGAATCTCTAACGTCCAGTGCAGACACTGTAGGGCTATCAGGATTCCTTTCATTTTTTAACGAGCATTCTGTGAAAAATATTTAAAATGTCGTTTATTCTATAAGTTGTGCAGAGATTGGTTCAAAATATCACTGAATTTTCTGTATATGGTGATCACTACCAAGCGACAAGAGCTTAAAGTTTTGTTCTATTATCATGTTCGCTACTCATGTTTGTTTGACTGAAATTTCTTTCGCTGTTGCCTTGGCGACAGTCAGGCGGCCGGCCGTAAAAATAAAACTAAAACATAAAGGTCTATAATACCTTATGTTTCGACCCCACATGAGTGATCACTTCGAGAAACAAAACATATCTAGAGGTAAAGTTATAAAATAGAATATAATAGGATGAGTAAATATGGCGAGGATTAATGAAGTACAATTCTAACATATTCAGAAATTATACTAACGTGAAATAATTTGGAAATCTCTGATTATTGTTTCAAAACCGTTGCTTACATTACATGTAAAACGTCCCAGATCTTTTGGACTCATTGGAAATTGGTAAGCCATATCGGTATAATCTATTGGTATCCCATCATGGAACCACTTCACCTGAAAATGTAAATAGTAATTAATATAATGTGACTCGTTTTACTTCAAAATACCAGCTGGGAGATAAATAAAATTACATTTTTAAATTATAATTATCTTTTGTCACCCAAAACAAAAGAGCGTCGCTGGCTCAGGGCTCAATTAAATTGTATTCTGGAGGCTTTGGTCAAGAATCTCGAAATGTGCCAATGTTATTTCGGTTTTTGAAAATTATACATTCTTACGTTGAAGGAAAACATCGAGAAACACAGGGAAATTCAAAGATGTGTGAAGGCAACCAACTCTCATTAGGCTAGCATATTGACTATGGCCTTGTCATTCCAAACTTAAGGTAGATTCCGAGCCCCTCAGTGAAGACATACAGTGAGCTAAAGAAGACGATTCCAATAAACTTTCACATTAGTATTTTTTTTGATAGAACTTAAAAAAAAAATACTAGCTTTCTGCCGCGACTCCGTCCGCGTGGAATTAAAAAAAATAAAAGTGAGTAGCCTATGTTTTCTTTCATACTATCCTCTACATCTTACCAATTTCATCTGGATCCGTTCATCCGTTTAGGCTACAAACTCTAACAAACATCCATCCATCTAAACTTTCCCATTTATAATATTAACTAGTATGATTAATGAAATATAATTTGTACTCACAGTTGGTGATGGTACACCAGAGGCTTTGCATGACAAATAAGCCTCAGCATCTGCTACATAATATATACTTTCATTGGCTGGTTCGTTGAAGTAAAGCGGGTACCGGACGTTTACTATTTTGGAGGCGCTCGTCGCTCCAGAAAAGGTGTTAACTCGGCAAGTGTAAACTCCACCGTCTCCCATGTTAATGTTTGTCAAATACAGTTCATCGGTTGCTATTAAAAGTGGGCCCTGCAAATTAGTTATTTAGATAATCATAACAACACAAAATTGTTTGTCGCGACAGCACTGCAATTTGAAAATTTGAAAAATTTACAAAAGTTTTAAACAGTAGTTGGAGCATCCTTTTAAGTATAAAATACCTGTTGCAGGATGCACCGTGCTTCCCTAACATTTACACTTAACAATTAAAATAACACTTCAACCATACAATTTAGTAAAAAGATATTAACAAATAATGTGGGGAAAAGTGTGCAATGGTTCAGTGAATCATTATAGTTGTTCGCTTTGAATCTACTTTTAAACAATTAATATAATTGTAACTAGCGATATTAATTTAAACACTCCACTAGAGAACTCGCCAGGAATGCGCGCGAATCCTCAATCCTTCTAATGACATTGACAGCTGTCAGCTAGGGACGTGACGTTTATGCCGATAATCTAGTGTTGCGCCAATTCTTCAGCACGGTACTATAATAATTTTCTTCTTAACAATACGAAAATAAAGATCAGTTTATTACATCAATTACATTCGTATTTCTAATAAATGATTATATAAACTTCTCATTGTAATATAGTAATCAAGTTAATAGGAAGTTTGAGAGTAGCCCCAGTGGTAGAGAAGGTAAGGAGTAAAAGTTTAGCAAGGTATAGGCATGTTATAAGGAGGGATGAATCGCATGTTACAAGGAGAACGTTAGTTATGGGTGTGGATACACCGGTAGAGGTAGACCTAGAAAGAGATGGATGGATTGCGTGAAAGGTGACATGATCAAAAAGGGAGTGATTACTGAGATGACGTATGATAGAGTTATTTGGAGGACAAAAACCTGTTGTGCCACTACGGGAGTAGGATAAAGAGGATGATGATGATGATGATGATGATGATGATGATTGTAATATAGTAATCAAATCATAGATGTTTTAGTGATAGTGGTCATTGGGCATGCACGTGTGTATTATGAAAGAATTATTAATTACCTTATACCAAGTCAACTGATCGCTAAACGTATGTGGTATATCACAATCAATTTTAATCGTGTCTCCGTATAGAACATCCAAAACGCTTTTTTTCTCACTTTCATCGGGATAACCTATAATAAAATTACAATTTTAAAGGCCTGCCCCACCACTCAGATAGCTTAAAAGTGACGTCACTATCAGATAGAGTACCAAAATCTGATATTCCCATCACATATTTTATACGTTGGATTGTTATCTGACAATTTACAAGAATAGTGGGACAGGGCCTAACAATTCACGTTTCTAAAGTGTACTGATACTTAACAGAATGACGGCGTGAAAATCAGTACAATTCCATATAAATAATCTTTTTTTTTGTGACTGAATGGCCACTGTTTGCCTTTAAGAGGCATTTACAGATTCACCGAGCTTGAGGTGACCGAGCGCAGATGGCGCTTAGCCTAAACCTCGTTTAAGAGTAACTAAGCTCGAGGGCTCCCTCAGGAGCCTTGGCACGATCCCTTACTTCGTTATTATTACCGGATTGGGAGGCCACCGAGCTCTTAGATCGCTCCGGTGGGCGCTCCATGGAATGACTAGGCACAAGGGCCACCGAGAGGGGACCTCGGCTTGGACTGTCGCTCAATACGCGCAAATAATCATGTTTCATTATTAATGATTTTTTTTTTTTTTTTTTTATTTATTTATACAGGGGGCTTTGTCGCGAAGCGACGATAACGCCCCATAAATCTTAAACAAACTAAGCTTAGTTAACTTACATTTTTCTTAAACAGATGTCGGCCAACTTAAACACCATCCCGGCCTCGTCCGTAGACGGGTAAGCCAGGATAGTGTTTAGGTGACTGACATTACATCCATAACCCTTAAAATAGTTGAGTCTAAAACGCTCGTTCCGAACACACTCCAATACAACATGCTGAACATCTTCAATTACCCTACACTCACTGCAATTGGGTGAAATAACTTTTTTAACTAGCCATCCAAACTTGTTACTTGGAATGTGCCCAGAGCGTAACCTCATCGCAATCCTTGTGTATAACGTTGACATTTGGACTTCATCAAACCACGGGCGTAAGGAAATTTGAGGTTGGATCGTCCTGTACCAAATCCCACAAACTCTCGATCTAGCGTCGAAATACTCCTGCCAAGCGTACAAACACATTTCTTTTATAAATTTTACCTTATCTGTATAAAAGGGCAATATGTGAAATGGGATTCCATCGGTAATAGCTTGTCTTGCTAATTGATCTACATCATCAGTAATAATGATTTGTTAAAAATCCGCGCCGGGCGTTAGAGGCATGGTAACGTTTAACCTCAGAGCCATAAAATGATTTACTTATGTTAAGCTAATATTAATTTTTAACTTACTTTGGACATTAATATCGTAATAGTCAGTGTCAGTGCCCATTGAATTTTCTGCAATACAAACATATCTGCCCTGGGTAATATCGTCAACATTCTTTATTACCAAAGTGCCGTCCTCCCTTATATCATGCCAATCAGTTCCTTAAAAAAAATAGAAAAGCATTAAGAAGTAAACAATGGAATTCTTGAATGTATTTATAGATTGACCATTTTAATAGGTCAATTTTGATACTAGATAAAATTCAACAAACGTAACCTTTTAACGGACATAAAATATTATTAATTTTGATTTAATATTTATTGTAATACAATGAGCATCGGATATGATTACAATATTGTATCAGCAAATCCTTTTTCTTTTATACATGAATTATCTTAAATGATGAGGCCACGCTTAACGAATTCCATGAGAGAGAGACGCTTACGAAGTAAAGTGTTTGAGATTTAAGAATCAGCGGTATGGATATTACATGAAATCAAAATAAAACAATTGATGTTTCATAATAACTGAATCTGATTCTCATATCTTTGATGTCAATTATTTAACGGCTATTCGTGTCTATTTTTCCGGTGGCGTCACCGACTAGTTTCGGACCCATAGGGGGTCCATCTTCAACCAACCAATAACACTCGCCCTGAAGATGGAGCCCCGATGGGTCCGAAACTAGTAGGTGACACCACCGGGAAAATAGACGTGAGTAATAGCCGTTACCTATTTAGTTATTATATAATTATGTCTCACGAAAGTTTTAATAATTTAATCTTTGATGTCTTTAGTCACCTTACTATGAAACTATAACTATTATATACATATCAAATGTTATCGAAACTTATGTATAAATATGTTAGTAAAAGTAACAACAAATCATTGTAAAGTATTTTTCTTAAACAAGTTATAGTTACCTGAAGCAATTTGAAAGGTATCTTTCATCCAAATAATTGTCGGCTTCGGATTTCCAATTGCTTCACAAGGGAGTGTTAAAATTAAATCGTTGACAACAGCATTGATGGTTTTAGATACTGAGGACGTTACGATATCAGGTGGACCTGAAATTTGAAAATATATTTAGTAATTCATAGTGTACCTTTCGCCCGCGACTACGTCCAAATTAAAAAAAATAACAAAACGAGTAGCCCATGTGTTCTTCCAGACTATTCTCTACATCTATATCAAACTTCATCCAAATCTGTTCAGCCGTTTAGGCTACAAACATCTATTCATCCACCTATTTGTAATATTAGTATGAAGTATGATTTACCATCGATTGACTTGCAACCGAGTATTGACAAATTTTATAAATCTCCGAAGATGGATTTGTAATCACTATAAATAAAGTATAACCATAATGTTTTCGCTAAATACGAGTACTTTATTATTTACTAGCTGCAGCTCGCTACTTCATACGCGTGGAATTAAAATAATAAATTTATTGTCTACTAACTTTCGCTCGCGACTTCGTCCGCGTGGAATTAAAATAAAAAAAATTAAATAGCCTATGTGTTCTTCCAGCCTATCCTCTACATCTTTACCAAATTTAATCGAAATCCGTTCAACCGTACAAACTATAACAAACATCCATCCATCCATCCATCCATCCATCCATCTAAACTTTCGCATTTATAATATTAGTATGATGTTACTCAGTGATAACGTAGCTTTTTAATGGTGATAGATTATTTGAAATCAGCCCAGTAATTTTTGAGTCATTCAATGTATACAAAATAAAGAAATACAAATCTGTCCTCTTTATAACATTAGTGATAGGTTAAGATCATCTAGCGCTATCCTTATATATATGCTATCGTGGACTTTTCTGTAGAACTTTTTGAGATCTACAATTCTTTCATACATTTTTATATACATCTAACGGTTTAGGCAGCGTAAGCCGAGAAAAGTTAAAGTTTAGTGAATTTTTAATGCCGGCGTCCAGAAACACGCTGTTATATCGCTGTATTAATAGTTCCTAAACATTAGTAATAATAAAATATAGCCTATGTTACTCACAGATAAATTACCTTTCTGATGGTGAAAGAATTTTTAAAATCGACCCAATAGTTTTTGAGTTATTTCAATACATACAAAAATACAAAGTTTTCCCCTTTATAATACTACTAGTACTAGTATAGATATAGATATATGTAGATATAGATGACTTTTTGTTCGCACATACACATTTTAAAGCTGCTTTGGTTTTTGTTTCGCGTCGTCAACGATTCAAACGATTGTAGCTTTTAAGCTGGAACATCGCCATTTACCCCGACTGTACGTATTTTTGTGAAATGCATACTTAATGCAATTCCTATTAATTATTCAAAAGCATTCCTATAAGACCCGTTTACTGTGAATCAATTGAATTTACCTTGTACTTGTAGCGTGTAAGTTATATTTCTTGAACCTCCCGAATTATGTGCAACGCATGAATAATGACCACTTTGCTCTAGTTGTACTCGAGGCAGCCGTAACGTCCCCGAAGGGTCACTCAGCCTGAAATATAGCCAACGACCAAAATAGCTTAGATAAACAAAACACTTTGAGGCAAAGGTAAGAATTATGTAATGCATGGGGAATAGTAAAAACTAATTTAATATCATCAAATATTGATGTATATTATTTATATCTATATTTATACTAATACTAGCTTTCGCCCGCCACTCCGTCCGCGTGGAATTAAAAAAAAACGAAAGTGAGTAGCCTATGTGTGCTTCCAGACTATCCTCTACGTTTATTCCAAATTTCATCAAGATCCATTCAGCCGTTTAGGCTACAAACTCTAACAAAAATCCATCCATCCATCTAAACTTTCCAATTATAATATTATTAAGAAGTAAGATGTAAGATTATAAAGCCACGCCGACGAAGTCGCAAGCAAAAGCTAGTTGATATTAATTATTAGTGTGTACGTTATTGTATATGTGGACAGCAACCATTATGTAGTTTTATTCAAAGTAGTTATTATATTTTCCTAGGGGTAGGCACGCACCAACCCCCGACCCTTTCGACGCCTAGAATGGGTTTTTTTCCTTGATCAGTACTGTTATAGTATAAGAAATTCTTTATTTACCTTAGTACCTCGGAATGGTTATGCCCCTTCATGAAGATCCATTTTATACTTGGCTTAGGGTGTCCAAACGCCTCACAAGGTAGTTCTATTGTACTTCCGACTTTTACTTTCAATGTACTCTTTGTTGGCGTAGTTATTCTAACGTCGTCTGTAATTGAAACATCCTTGACAATTTATTTATCAAATTTTGAAAGCAAACCTCTCTTTACTCCGTAATGCATATGAACAGACGACGTACATAAAAAATGAACACGCGCGAAAGTCATTACTTGCGTGTATTAGTCTTAGTCAGGTAATAATATAAATAGTGACAGATTAAATATAATAAAATACGCAATAACTTTATAATTTTTAGAATGTTTACTTTACAAGCCCTTCCATCAGAGAATATGCTAGCAAAATCTTATGTATGATTAGAAACATATATTTGGCAAATACGAAAACATTGTATCAGTACATACCATATATCATAACGTCCACTATTTTATTATCGGATCCCAATTCGTTTTCAGCATTACAATAATATGTTCCCGAGTCGCTTATCAAAGCCTTCATACTGTAAATAGAGACATTATTAAAGCTATACCTTTAAGGTAAAGTTGCGGAGATCCGCAATGTTCCACTTTCATGATGTCATGTCATTTTGACATTTGCTATAGTGTGTCTAAATAAGATAGATTAGTTTGATAAATGATGTATATGAAGTATCGAATTCAATTTGTATGAAGGCAAATGCCGTACTTAATAGACAGGTGTCGTAGTGACGAAACAAACACGCATAGCGAACAATTATGAATTATCGATATTCGGTTTAAATAAAACTTATCGAACTTAAATAAAATTATTATTTTCTTATTAACTAATTTAGAGGACAATCCTAGTATTAATTATGGTGTAGAGAATTTAGCGATGACAATAATAATAGCGAAATCCAATTCGATTACGTACGGCTATAGTAGTAATAAATATTTACTTCACTCTCATTATTTGTAATGGTTCTGCAGGTTATTATTAATTTGACTAAACAGTGTTTTTTTTTAATTCATAAGTTATAACTATGAATCTATCGATTCCAACTTCCATAAGAATAAAAATCGAAAATCGAAAAGATTCATGCTTGATTTTACACAACCCATCCCTACTAAATTGTCATATGAATTGACACGAATTGTCAAACTAATCTAAATTATTTAGACACACTATATTGATAATTTGACAAATGTAAACAATAAAATAAAGTTTTTATAATTACACGCGGATGAATCCGCACGCGAACAGCTAGTTCTTAATAATTATAAAAATGGTTTACCCCAACATGTTGTCTCGATAAATTCGTTGTCGTATAGATTTCTTTATCTCGACTCCATTGAATATCCATTTCACATTTGGACGCGGTATACCCTCTACTTGGCACGTTAAGTAAATATAAGTGCCTAATTTACTCTTTATTGTTTGCCTTTTTGGTCTTATTTTCGGTGGATCTTGAAATAAATGTTCATGGTTTATCAAAATAAACTAATTTTTAAACTTTCGTAAATAGAACAACATAAACATTAGCTTAAGGGCTAAGATGAAATACGAAAGGCCCAAAACTAGTTGATGACGTCACCGTCAGTCTTATATTTCAAACGAATATAGTTTAAAAAAAAATACTTACATTTAACTACTAATTCTATTTCGTGTTCAACTTGACCAAACATATTAAACGCTTCGCATTTGTACGTTCCTGCATTATTTATATCTGTGTTATTTATTTTAAGTAGATCCGAATTATTATCAAGGGGACTAAACACTTGGGCGTAACGATGTTTAAAACTCCATTTGATTCCTGGTTGGGGTACTCCTTCAATGACCCTAAGAAAAAATAATATAACTAGTTAGATATCAATAGTTGTTAGTTATAAATGTTACTCTAGATCTCTTAAATACAAACTCTAACAAATATCCATCTAATATTTTATAATATAATATTTATAATATTAGTAAATATGATTCATCATCATCTCCTTATCCTACTCCCGTAGGGTCGGCGCGACAGGTTTTTGTCCTCCACATAACTCTATCATACGTCATCTCAGTCATCACTCCCTTTTTGATCATGTCACCTTTTACACAATCCATCCATCTCTTTCTAGGTCTACCTCTACCGATGTACCCTTCCACACTCATAACTCATAATATTAGTAAATATGATTATGGTACCGAAACATAAACTTACTTGCAACTAATTGTAGCATCATTTTTCCTAGTTACGTTGACTTGGTTAATGGAATCATCGATTTTCGGTGCAGCTAAAATTAAGAAAAATATTGCAAGTTAGTACAATATTAACATATTTATTACTAGCTAGTTTTTGAAACACTTAGTAAGTAGCCTATGTATTCTTCTCGACTATGTTCTATATCTGTTTTGGAGATTTGTTAGTAACAGACATCCATGCATCTATCCCAACTTTCGCATTTATAATCAAGGGCGGATCTAGCTTTGGCGCCAGGGGGGGTCACATAGTAGTGGTCAAGTCAAGAGCTTGACAAAATATGTAAATTTATTTTGTCTAGCTCCTGACCAACCAGTTCAAGGGGGGGTCATGACCACCATGACCCCCAAACCCTGGATCTGCCGTAGTTTATAATATTAGTATGACGTATAATATTAAAGATAACAGTTTGCAACTTGTAGTGTCTAAAAGAATCTAAAAGTTTCTCAAAGAAGGAAGTACCTATTCCGGTCATGACGACATTCATGTAGTAAATCTGTCTTTTGAGCTCGTTTTTAGCTTCGCAAATGTATTTTCCTTCGAACTTTGGTTTCATGTATACTATATTGAGAACAGATCCGTCTTCAGATTTTTCTAAATCTTCGTCTGTGCTTAACAAGTCACCATTGAGGTACCATGTGATTTCTGCTGGAGGATTTGCCTCAACGATGCAATACAACTTGCCTTCATCATCGTAGTCAATACTTGTGTCTGAAAAGTCGAATAATCAATTAAATATCATCAGTTCACAATACAATACGTCCGTACCGAAGTGCTGGGAGCCTACGCAAAGTTAGCGGTGACTATGCAATAGTCAACCACGCTGACCCAGTGAGGGATGGTTGACTTCACATCCTCGTATATCTTTTTTGCATACAAGTGTTATCGGCGAAAAAGTTCAAAGCACCCGCCCTGGGCCAGCGTGGTTGACTAAGTCCTAGTCACCCCATACTTAGATAACTCCGATCCCCTCAGTGGGGACATATAATGAGCTGGTGATGGTAGTAATGATATGTGCAGGTTTCACCACGATGTTTTCCTTCACCGTAAGAACAACAGGTAAATCATCATTATCAATCTTTATTTGCTGTGATCAGTATTAATATTTGAGCGAATAATAATAATGTAGAAGAGACAAGCGTGTGTGCTGTATTTCTCGTTCTTTACATGCGGAAGTAACCCTCTTCTTCTTCCCACTACTGGAAGTGAATTTGTCGGAGAAACCAGTATATCTATCCTTTTAGGTTACCCTTTCTGTTAATCTCCTCAATATGTCTGCAGATGTCCATGAACTTGTCAATAACAGTTAGCATATGTGTTACCTTCGGAAACGTTCAATGCAACGAATGTATCAATAGCTTGCACAGTTACTGTGATATTAGCTTGACCAAAGTCATTAGATGCTTGACATTGATAAGAAGTGTTCGCCTTTACTTGCTCTAGATCAAGTACACTTAAGTAATCGTATGGCAATTCTTCTTCTACGACCTGAAAACAATAAATTACATTATTAACATTACATTTGAAATTTAATACAAAAAAAAAACGAAATTATTGCCTAAGGAAATTCGTCAAAATGCATAAAACGCCAACTTTTTCTAAGCAAGGACTGTAACTACTCTCGAGAGATTTCTTTAAAAATTATTTCTGCCCCGCAAAGCCGCGTTGTAAATTTGTCTTTCATCTGCGGTATTTTTAAACTATAGTACGATTTATGGTCCCAAAAGAAGCGAGCGTACCATTTCCCCAAAGGCTATCAACTAGTAGTAGTGCATCTGGTATTCCGGATGTCCATGGGCATCGCTTATCGCCTTGGTGTCCCCTCCGCTTGTTTGCCCTTATATCTATAACTCTAATGTCGCTAGTACAATATATTTTACCATTTCTGAAACTGTCGATCCAGTCTTTTCGTCTATCCATTGTACTTTCGGCGAAGGATACGCATTGATTTTACATTGTAGCTGCAACGGCTCTCCATATTTCACTTCCCTTGAAGAATCTCCAATTAATGTTACGGTTGGTGCTCTATTTTCTGCTTTATCCTCTAAAACATTTCAATGTAACGTTTATAACAAGTTAAACTATTTAAAGGAATTAGTTATCCAAAAGCATCATTTCTTAAATATCTTACCCGTTGATGGCGTTTGAGGTTCAATGGGCGTGAAAGATAGTCGTTTTATAGGTTCTTTGGTTTTTGTATTGTATCCCTTTACCTAAATTAAATAATAGAGTTAATATCGAATTCATTAAACATTTTAAAGTATTACATTTTTTACTCACCGCTAATCTGAAAATCGAAGTTGGAGGTAGCTCTTTTTCAGCCACATAGAAATATTGACTGACTTTTTTTAATGGTCTTACAGACAAAACGTTACCATCCAAATCTAATAATTCAACTTCATTCAGTTCAATATCCTTGGCTTTATTTGATAATTCTATTGCCAAAAACGATGGTATGCCTAAAAAAGGATAATTTACTAATATTAATTATTTGTAAAAAATCTATATCTATACCTATACTTCTATATCTATACTATTATAATAAAGCGTAAACACACACTTCTTTGTTGCCTAAGATGTCAGCAATTACAGCATGGTTTTGGATAATTCCTTTTTTAATAAAAAGCCCTACACTTACGTCATGCTTTAGGCTATATATTTTCACGCCATTAAACTTAGGGTGTAAATATTTTGGATAAAAACCCTAATGTGGGAAAGAGACCATAAGTTGCTGCCAACATCAAGAAAGAAAGATTGCTAAGGTTTGTCATGTCATGTCATGTCATTTTGACATTTGCTATTGATAATTTGACAAATGTAAACAATAAAATAAAGTTTTTATAATTGCACGCGGATGAATCCGCACGCGAACAGCTAGTATTTCATAAAATATGATCAATTTTAAGTTGTATATTATGTTGTACAACTTGGAACTTGGCATTACTAATTTTGTTAAAATTTTCTAGTGATTTAGACTGTATATCATAGTTAGAATGTTCTATGTCCTAACGACAAACGATTGCAGCACGTGCGAAAAAGCTTGCGAATGCAAAAAGGCTATAATTACCTAGGATGGGTCTGGTTACGGTAGTTTTGATTGACGTTGGTCTGGATCCAGTAAAACCTTGTTGGAAGTTTATAGCAGTAACTCCGGTTATGACAACGCTCGAGCTTATCTCACTGCCAACTTTAGCCGTATGATCTCCTGAACCCAATTTTTCAACTCCCACTACCTTAAATATGATTAAAACATTATCTTCAAATATTCTATGCAGCTGTATATTCTATGAAATCGATTGTAGTTGTAGCGTGCTGTAAAGTACAATAACATGAAAGTAATTAAATTGAGAAGGTCAATGCTAGCGTGAGATGGTATGGACATATTATGGAGATGATGATCAAATAAACAAGAAAGTAATGACTTTGAATGAGGATGGCTACAAATGTAGAAGAAATACATTCGTATCTAGTGAAAGAAGGGAGGGACTTCAGATTGACTCGGTTAACGGTTGATTTTATATATAAAAAGTATGAAGACTAATTAAAATGTAAAGTACAAATTGGAACAACCCTCCGTAGAGAGAAGGGCAGTTTAGTGAAACAAACAAAGTAAAAATCTTACCACAGTATGTTCATTTTTGAAGATATCTTTTGTTTCAGCGTCACTTCCGTCTGGTTTTAATAGTTTAACATCTGGTTTCAAGCCTGACACAGATATGTGAACATCGTCAATTTCTTTGTCGACAGGAAACTGAAAGATTAAACAAATATCACTTATGTTGAACATGATGATGATGTCCTCGTTGATTTGTTCGTTAAATATAAATTTGTTAATATTGTAGAAGTGTTATAGTCTACTTGTAATCTATGAAACTTTGGTGGAAACAAAAGATGCTAGGATTTTTTGTGCGCTAAAAAATTTTAAACACTGCGATTTAATTCATCTTCATCTCCTTATCCTACTCCCGTAGGGTCGGCGCAACAGGTTTTTGTCCTCCAAATAACTCTATCATACGTCATCTCAGTCATCACTCCCTTTTTGATCATGTCACCTTTTACACAATCCATCTATCTCTTTCTAGGTCTACCTCTACCGATGTACCCTTCCACACTCTAACTAACGTTCTCCTTGTAACATGCGATTCATCCCTCCTCATAACACTGCGATTTAATAATTTTTCAATTTAAGCGTAAGTTAGTTTTTAAAGTTGTAAAGGTAAAGTCGGCTTAGAGGTATAGTTAGATTTATTTTTTTAAACAGTAAACAAAGTTTTATGTTAGTAAGCTCACAAGAATCACGATAAACTTACTTTTAACGTATTGTTGTATCCAGGTGGTAATACTGCAGAAGTTAATACGGCTCGTCTTTCATCAAGAGTTTTACCAACGAAATCTAACACCTGAAACATTTTTTCATTTTTATTAAACACTTTAAACTATTTTTTTAATTCCTCTTTATCTTCCTTCTTAAGAAGAATTCACACACCAAGGTTCTACTTTATTCTTTCATATTTAAAAGTATATCAAATGGTTTTGTTATTTGATAGTATATAATATTTTTAACAGTGGTAGAGACCATTGTAGCATCTTCACATGAATGTGCCGGTTTGCCCGGTAAAATACCATAACCACACAGAAGACAGGAGTGAATTGGGAACAATTCCGCGTTTCGTTTGAAAGTGTGAGTGCCGGAGTCTGAATTTTAGTCCCTTTCTCTTCCCACTTATTTTTTCTTATAAGGAAAAGTGCATTTGACGATGGAGAAGTCGCATATGAAAGGGAAACATCCTTTTTATGAGCCTTTTATGTCGATTGCGTCGTTTGCGGATGTCTATGGCGGATTCGGGTGATCACTTGTTCATTTGCCACATTACGTTATAAAAAAAATATTTTTCCTTTGTATTAATACAAAAAAAATATGCACTTCATTTCATAGAGTTACACATAATAATTTTACCTCTTCAAGCTCGTCTTTATCAATGTGAAACACTTGTCCTGAGGTAGCAAAAGCAAGGTCATGGTATACTTTGTAAGCTGGATCAGATTCAAGAAATGGAGAACAAACTCCCGTTAACACGAATACAATCTGTAAAAGAAATCACAAATTGCGTAAAGATAACCTTTCAGTTATGTTAAAAAAACACTATCTTAGACTAACTTCATTGCATAAACATGTTTTCGGCTTTTCCTGTAGGTGGTACAATATTTAAAAAGAATGTAGCATCACTATGGAACATCTTAAATGAATTGAAGATGTGTTTACACGTCTGCCACCTTTATTTTAACTATTCTGAGGTATAAGTTGTGTGTAAATATTCACCTGTGATCCTTGTTTGAGTGCCATTCTCTTAATCTTTGGGAATTCATCGTAGTCCTTAGCCGCAGCGTCAGTGAACACATAAATATATGAACCTGGCAGGGAATTTAACAAAGCTTCTTCAATTCCCTTCATCGCCATCTCCGGACAATCATCACCACCGTCAACATTGATGGCGTTTAAAGCTGTCTTGAATTCATTTTCGTCTGTGGTTACGAGCGCCTTTCGAATATCTATAAAACCCTTTAAATCTTACTTCTTACTAATATTATACATGCGAAAGTTTAGATGGATGGATGTTTGTTAGAGTTTGTAGCCTTAACGGCTGAACGGATTTCGTTAAAATTTGGTATAGATGTAGAGGGTAGTCTGGAAGAACACATAGGCTACTTACTTTTGTTTTTTTTTTTTAATTCTACGTGGACGGAGTCACGGGCGAAAGCTAGTATATTATAAAAATGGTGACATTCATATGTGTAGTTACCGTCCCCTATTTGTCAAAATATGACACCTTTAAGATGACATGGCTAGTTAATCCTCAAAATAGCTAACTGTCATATCCTTGTAGTTCTATACCTGATACTCGCCAATACTAGAAATGCCCGATATTATTATTATGATATTAGATTATACCTTTATATATTTATGATAATAAAAAGTCCCTTTGTTATAGGACCATTTACTTATCTACGAGAGGAATCATTATTTATAATAATAATAATAATAATAAGAAAAAATTGTCAAGTAAATGTCACGTCAAATAAAATTAAAATATTAAAATATTATAAAATACATCAAGAAACAATTTTAAAATGTAAAAAATACTTGTAAAATTGTGAAAGCGACCACAACTAATATGGATTTATGTCGGACCTGCATTTTAGTGCTCCAAAAAAAATTTTGGTCAGTGCCTTCCTTAACCTACAGAAAAAGTAGACATTTACAATTAAAGGTATGAGAAATTGAATATTGTCTGTATCAAGAGAAGTATTTTTATCAGCTCGACTTCATGAGAAGTGTGATGACGATGCATGGGCATCGTATCATGCGGTGTCAAAAACAACATATTACAAAGCAAATCACCGAAGTAATCATTGTTTAGTATGTGGAACCTATAAGAACCAGAAAATAACTGATTATTGCATGATAATACGAATATATCACCACATAAACTTCGAATAACTACATCGCCGTCATCTATTGGAATGAACAAATAGACAAATTTCTGTTACTGAAGATAAATGAAGACGGTTATCCTGAATATATAGTGACAATGACAATAAACAGAGTGTATATGTATAACTACGACTGCTTCCAGGCGCTAAGAACTATAAGTTTTTCTTAATTTATCATGCATTGTATCTTTATGTTCCACAGTTTTTTTAATTTTGTTTGTTTGTTTTTAGAAATTAAGCAAGTGATTAACTAAAATAATTCGGTCGTCGGGGAGTGACGACCTCATCGCCCATTGGTAATTCATTTCCAATGCAGCTAGTCAGCGTTGTGCTAGAGGTGTGCGTGCCGTGCCTCGGCAACAAAATCGCAACGCTAATGGCCGCTTGAACACGTAGTCAATATATAACGGCACCGGAGCTGGGTGCCCTCCGTAACAGGTACCCAAAAGCACTAATGGATGATGGAAAATGTTAGAGAGCGTATAGGACCGCTGCCTGGGGTCGCCGGGGCGCGTCTGGAGCTGGCGCTGGACGTGGCAGCATGCGGGCCGCCAGCCGCACACGGAGGGCTGTCCAACCACCAAACAGCCCCCCACACCCATCATCCCCGCTAGTTGGCTTGGTGTCGGCAGGGTCTTCACAGACCCAGCATTCGGCACCCGCCACTAGTGGAGTGCGCCGCATGCGTTGGAGTGTAGAAATGAACAAAAACGCATTGCGGGCGTACTATAGGGCGAAAGGAGGAGAAACTGGCAGAACCGCATATCGGGCAAGAATGCATTGCTACTTTGCAGAGCTGGAGCCGTCGATCACCGTGACGGAGCAGAACCTGGCAGATCGGGTTCGGTATATCTTGCGATCCCAACTATTTGATACTACTGAACTTGAACGACTACAACGTGAGGCCATTCCTACGTCGAACCCCTCAGTTTCAGTCGGTGATTCAGCACCTCAAGCTATGGAGCAAACTCCAAATATTGATCCAATGCAATCCCTAGCTGAAGTAGAGGAGGACGACGAAGAAGTGGCCGCCCAGGACATAGAGCAATTGAGGAGGACCCTGGACGAGGCGATTAGGGAAACTCGTGAGATGCCTCTCGAGAATCGACCGCGGCTTCCCCGTATTCCTCTTAGCAAGCGAAATCGGAGTGTCATGATAGCCCTAATCCCATGTTGGATGCTTATCTAGTAGACAGTCGGGATCTTTGTGATACGGACTCAATTCTTTTTGGCGCAGCACTGGCAGTGTGCCGTTATGTAGGCGCAAAAACCCAAGCCGCTGGACGTGTCAAAGGCCGATGTAATGCTATTCCAGCATGGCAAAAAAGAATTGAGAACCGTATCGCAAAAGCAAGAGCTCTCATTGGCAGACTGATAAGCTTCAGGTCAGGCAACAATAGACCAAGGATTGTTCGCTCTGTCAGGATAGCATTTGATGGGACAGATATTCGACTGTCCCAACCAGACATCATCCAAAACTGACGGAGCGCATAGACGACCTGAAGCAGAAAATTGCTGCGTGGGGAAAACGAATCCGGCGATACACCGAGAGGACGAAACGGTTTAACCAGAATCGCCTCTTCCAGAGTGACCAGAAGAGGTTCTACAATACACTGGAGCAGCCAGGACCGAGCAGTGACACGGGCTCAGGACCAGATCAAACCACTGCAGTGGCGTTTTGGCGTAGTATCTGGTCAGAGTCCGTAGATCACACTGAGGGCTCTTGGGTACAAGTTGTGGAGAGCACATGTTGTGACATTACACCCATGGAACCCGTAATCATCACGGCAGAAGATGTGGCAGGGGCAGTGCGACGGGCCCCGAACTGGAAAAGCCCGGGGCTCGATGGACTGCACCACCATTGGCTCAAAGGATTTGTTGTCTGTCACGCTGTGCTCGCTCGACAGTTCCAAGAAGCCCTCGAAGGTAGATTGCTCCCAGACCTCTTCACCACTGGAGTCACTCATTTGGTTCCTAAAGGCCGGACTACAACCGACCCGGCGAAATACCGCCCCATAACATGTCTAACTACTATATATAAGACACTGACATCCATTCTGTGTACGAAAATAACTCGGCATCTTAATGCCAATAGGGTGATTTCCGATGCACAGAATGGATGTAGGGGCGGTGGCCGCGGGGCTAAGGAACCACTCCTCAATGACGCGGTTATTGGCAAACTGGTGAAGCGCAACCGTCGAAACTTTTCCGCCGCCTGGATTGATTATAAAAGGCTTTCGACTCAGTGCCCCATTCATGGCTTAAGAGGGTCCTCGAGCTGTACAAGATCGACTGCACGGTGAGAGACTTCCTCGAGCATTGTATGGGACATTGGAGTACGACACTTTGTCTTCTGGGAGAGCGAATGACGGGCGACGAAGACCGGATAAGGATACGGAGGGGTATCTTCCAGGGAGACTGTTTGAGTCCAGTCTGGTTTTGCCTCGCCCTCAACCCTCTAAGCACTTTGCTAGAGAATTCTGGGCGGGGATTTCAGCTTCGGAGAGGAGGAGCAAAGGTGGCGCACCTCTTCTACATGGATGACCTCAAGTTATTTGCTCCCAATTATACGCAACTGCTGGAATTGCTACAAATCACTACTGAATTTAGTAATGCCATCAGGATGGAGTTTGGGACTGATAAATGTGCGATCATTCATGTGGATAGAGGTAGAGTCACAAGTTCGGAGGGTTTAGACAACCCCCTGAACTTTAGAACCCTCTCCGAGGCTGAAACATACCGATACCTGGGTATGTCACAAAATGTGGGTGTAGATGAGGGTGGCATGAAACAGTCGGTCCGCGACGTGTTTTTTTTTTTTTGCGCGCCTGACAAAAGTTCTTAACAGTCTTCTGTCGGGCGCGAATAAAGCACGTGCTTACAACGGATGGGTCATGCCTGTCCTAATGTATACCTTTGGCATACTTAGGGGGTCTCAAACAGAACTTAACGCCCTTGATAGAAAAGTCCGCACAATTATGACGTCCCACAGGATACATCACCCGAGATCGTCGATTATGAGGCTGTACCTGCCACGAAAGCATGGTGGGCGAGGTCTTCTAAGTGCCCTCGCCATGCATAACCGCGAAGTGTGCAGCCTCCGTAGTTACTATTTGACGAAATCGGATGATGGTGTCCATGTGGACGTCATCGCGTGTGATAAAGGACTTACCCCTCTATCCTTAGCCAACGAGCACTGGCAGGACCCGGTCGTACAGAGCGTCTCTGACCGGAAGGCCATATGGAAAGATAAAGAGCTCCACGGGAGGTACTACAAGGCTCTTCATGGACCTTTTGTAGATACCAAAACATCCCTACACTGGCTACGTTCGGAGATCTCTTTGGAGAAACCGAGGGTTTTGTCTGTGCGATACAGGATCAGGTTATTAAGACCAACAACTATCGGAGATACATCCTAAAGGATGGCACCGCCGACATTTGTCGGGCTTGTCGTCGTCCCGGTGAATCCCTTAGGCATGTTATCTCCGGTTGTTCGGCGCTTTCTAACACTGAGTATCTGCACAGACACAACCTAGTAGCCAGGATTGTCCATCAGGAGCTCGGTCTGAAGTATGGTCTCCTGGATGTAAGACTGCCTTACTACAAGTACGTACCGGAAGCCGTGCTCGAAAATAACCGCGCCAGGCTCTACTGGGACCGGTCCATCATCACAGACAGGACTATTCATGCGAATAAGCCTGACATCGTGCTGATGGACCGGGCACAATCAGGGATATTCTTGATCGACATAACCATCCCCCATGACGAGAACCTCGTGAATGCCGAAACAGAAAAGAAAAGGAAATACCTGGACTTGGCTCATGAGGTTTCCGACATGTGGGGTGGTTTGTCGACTGAGATTATCCCGGTAGTCGTTTCTGCAAATGGCTAATCCCAGTCAGCCTATCCGGGTATCTGAGGCGACTGGGACTCCGGGACGGTGTGCTCTCAGCTCAGATGCAGAAAGCGGTGCTTCTGGACACCGCCCGAATTGTCCGCCGGTTTCTCTCCCTTTCACCCTAACCCTCGGCCGTCTGGTCACCCCTGCCGAGGGAATCCCGTCTGGCTGGTATTATTTATGTATTTTATTATTTACTATTTAAGTATGTTTTATTATTATATAAGTATTTTATATAAGTATATATATAAAAATATGTTTATTTTATTTTATTTTATTTATAAAAGCCAGCCAGATGGAGACAAAATAAAAAAATAAATAATAATAATAATAATATAATAATAATAATATAATAATAATAATAATATAATAATAATAATAATAATATTATAAAGAGGAAAACTTTGTATTTTTGTATTTTTGTATTTTTGTATGTATTGAAATAACTCAAAAACTACTACGCCGATTTTAAAAATTCTTTCACCATCAGAAAGGTAATTTATCTGTGAGTAACATAGGCTATATTTTATTATTACTAATGTTCAGGAACTATTAATAAACAGCGTGTTTCTGGACGCCGGCGTTAAAAACTCACTAAACTTTAACTTTTCTCGGCTTACGCTGCCTAAACCGTTAGAGGTATATAAAAATGATGTATGAAAGAATTGTAGATCTTAAAAAGTTCTACAGAAAAGTGAGCGATAGCATATATCTATCTTTAACGGTTTTTTTACAATAACCACTTTTGTGTTTACAAAATGAATTAAAAACCCAACGCTATTTGCAGCGTTCTTTTATTGGTTTCAATATTAATCCTTATCCAAATAAATGCGTTTGTTATCAGGAGAATTTAATGTAGAATAAAATTGTCATTTACAGTATTAAAATTGGACTAATAGTTTAGAAGATATCGCGAACACAAACAATAAGGGTAACCGAAAAATCAGCTTACAAGCTACCGGACTTAGAAATTTGGAATCTTGCATCGGTAGATTTCTGTTATTACGTAGATTACTACTAAGTTAATACTTTTGGTAATAGTTTGAAAAAAAGGGCGAACGTAATAGGTTATATTTGTAATTTCACGCGGGCGAAGTCGCGAGCAACGGCTCGTTTATAATAAACTAAAACATATGTGACGTCAGTTTTGTTGTATATTACAAATGGGGAATACCGGCGTATTTCCTGTTATCAAACTGTTGATAAAAACAATGTAAACATGTTATAAAGTCGTTACTAAGTTCGTGAAATATACGAATATATTACTTTATTTTTTAACTAGCTTTCGAATTCGACTCCGGAAGCGTGGAATAAAAAAATACCTCTATCTCCTCCTAACAAGAATACGTTGGAATACTAATAACGTACATATAGGGGATTTCCTAACCATCTCTTTTTATATCATAAGGTGACAAACGAGCAAACGGTCACCTGAATCCGCCAAACTGGCGAAGCGACCGCTGCCCATACCTACCCTTAATCGACGGAGGAGGAGACGCAGATAAAGTGGATATTTCCCCTTCCTATGCGTCTTCTGCACCGTCAAATAAAATATATCTCTTATAAAAAGAGAAGGGTGGGATGGAAAAGGGACTAAAGTTGGGCCTCCGGTACCACATTCATCAGACGGAACGCGGAATTTCTCCCTATTCACGCCTGTCTTCTGTGTGGTCGTGGTATTGCACCGCGCGAGCTGACCCATTCGTGCGAAAATGTTAAAGCGTGCTCTACCACTGTTAAAACTCATTGTTATGGGTCCCAATACTTGTTAAACCTTTGATCACATAAAGAATAAATATAACTATCTACCCTCGCATATAAATTATGATCACAGCAGCAACACTTATAATTGATTTAAAAAAATTACTCACTTGGATCGTTAAATGTCACTAAAATAATATTTCCAATCTGCGATGAACCAGATTCCACAATCTTGTCGAATATTAATTCAGTTTTAGCTTTCACTTGCTCTATCTCATTATACATTGACCCAGTGTCATCTATTACAAAAGCGAAACTGCTCTTTTGGTCTGCTAATTGTCCGTATACGAAAAAACAATTGAAACCGAGTGTAAAAAATACATAACTTTTAATAAGCATGTTGCACGACTGATCAATTTTGCTGTCGACAGTACACTATTAAGTTATGTATAACACTTATCAGAACAAAGCTCTTATTGAGAATAAGAGCTATCTAAAGGGGATATGTCAGGGTTAAAATGATAAATTAGTTATTTTAAAACATACGTCTTGCTAATGTTGTGAACGCGAAATTTTGAATGGATGTTGATTGGCTCAGATGTTACTTGAATTGTAATCTTGGTCATGGGTTCGAATCTCATTATTAATGTTTTAAATCTTCAAATTTCATATGTACATTCGATAAACTTTCTCACGGTGAAGGAAACAACGTAATCCAACCTGCACATCGCTGAAGAAATTCAATGATATGTATCTGAAGTCAACAAACTCGTTGATCCAGCAAACTTCGGTTGAAGTTGAAAAAAAAAACAAGAAGTAAATTTATTTTTTTAATTTTCAAATCTTCTTAAAAGCCATGTACGGCCTTGACTTAAATTGGTAAATTGAAAGATTTTTTCGAACTGAGTAATGTCACAGCAGAGCATAAAACCACTTTTTAAGTATTTCTCGTCAATTTCTTCTCTTATCCAGGGTATTTCATCACATTTGCTATCGCAGACTCGATATGTTGCTATGTTGTCTATCAAGGATGGCGGAACATTGATTTGGACAATTACTACTGAAGAAGATGTGTATGTATCGCTAATCACCTGAAAATGTTAACAAAAACAGAGTACATGATTTAGACAATCCAATTTATCCGTTTAATTATAATTTTTTGGCGTAATTTAATTAAAGTACTAATATATCTAGCAAACGGCCAGACGTGGAGCATAAAGTCACAAAGGGGAGCCTGGATGAACCTTTTATCCTATGAAATAGGACACCGGTGATGCTAAAACCAGTCCGTCGCGATGTTATTATAAATAGGTAACATAAATAAAATTGTTTTTGTTTTACCTTCCATAAAAATGTCGGTACTTTAATCGAATTTCCAGCTTCATCGGTAATATTAATTTGAGGTTGTCCTCTAAGAACGTCATAATTTACTCCTGTTGTTACAATTATGTTTCGCCTTTCAATTCTTTTTTTGGCATTTTTCCTAATTTTTTTTTCTATAACGTTCCAATACTGAAATGGGAATTCATTTAGTATCAATTTATTATTTGATTTTTATTTATTCCACTTCTTCCGAGCGGAACTAAAACAAAAACTTTGTAGGCTACGTGCTATTTCAGCAAATAATATACTTCATTGGCAAAATTCATCCTGACACGTTCAGTTGTTTTTAATTTATCCACTAACATACCATCCATCTACATATCTAAACATTTACGTTTATTAGTGTATAGGCGCGAATGATTGTTAATTTTGAACGAATGAGATGAGATAATAATACAATACCAATAAAAATATTAGCTAAAACTTTGTTTCGTTTTTTGTCTACATAAGATATTCCACGTTTTCTGACGATTAACTTATTAAAACTTTCGTGAGACATTATACCATATTTATATTATTTTCTGACGAATTTTATTTTCACCATTATCTCACAAAAGTTCTGTTTTCTATCCCTTGTGCTATGGTGCTGTATTAAGACTTTGGTTACTACATTAATAAACAACTGGTAATATTTTAACAATAAAAACACTTACTCTTGCAGCGTCAGAATTCCAATGTGGGATAACATTTAGATAGCTGTATGTTAATAATTGTGGAAAACCAGGTGGTACGTCTTTTTCATTTATAAGCTGTCTGGCAATAAAGCACTCATCTTCATTACCAGATAGTGATCGGCCTAGTACTGCAGATATATTTTCGCTCTGTCGCTTGCAATCGTAGATTTCGTTTTGATTGTAATTTAGCATGTCACTATGAAACCATTTTTCTGTTTGCATACCTGCCGCTTTTACACCTGCTGCCCAAGGTCTTATAATGTGCTCTGTGTACAAGGGTCTACGTGACCCATCAGAGCATATTTTATACAATTCTATGAAATCAAATACAGGTTGTATACCGATTTGATGAAGTGTTCCTTTACAACTCTCTGTAGGTTCCATCGAATTTGTTACTATCTGTAATGCTTCTTTACACTTTAATGTACGATAGTCAACGAGTTCTTTGTTTATTTCAAAAGTTGTACCTTCTCTGCATATTGCTTTTACTGTTTGGTCAGGAAATTTATTAAATGTTCCATTGCAGAAAAATTGCACCGTTGTACCAATAGGTATCGCTAAATGTCTATCTTTTATAAAGAAATCCGGTAATTTGAAAGTATTGGTTAGTATAAGTGGATGATATCTATCAAAATCTTCTTCTATATTCAACAAGCAATCTGCAATATCAAACAATTCAAATTTAAAATAAAAGTATACTGAAAATACTTAATAAACTAATTTTTACGAACGCCATACAATTTAGGATTGTTGACTTATATACAATCGAGGAAACTGGACTTGTTTTACCTTAAAAATTAGTCATTTGAATGTTTTGTAAGCGTTGACTCAACTAAGCGAAACAATAACCAATTTAGATTAATTTGCACAACTCACTGCTACCTAATTGGTTATTGTAAAAAGAGGTGGCGTTTATCTTGTTGTAAGGAACGTGGAAATTTCTGTAATTGCAACACCGCGGATTTCAGCAATTGAGTAACTTGAGTCATCATCATCATCTCCTTATCCTACTCCCGTAGGGTCGGCGCGATGATAATTTTAATTTTGATTGAATAACTTGAGTGTATGGGACAATTGTTTAAGAGTATCTTTGTGTCCTTAATGTTACTCCTCATTGGGAAATCATCAAGACTGCATCTTGTTTTTGGTATGGGTTGATTGTTTTAGTTCGTTAGGTATCTTATTCTGTTAATTTAATAAAGGACAATGACAAAACTTCATAACTATATCGTTTAAGCCTCAAGCGCCTAAACTACGCAACTTGTGTATGGAAATTGGGTTAAATTCACCCAAGGATCGATAATTTCTTCGATCAAGGAATCTGTTGTACTCCGTTGTACACGACATACTGGACAATTGATTAAGTAACTTTAAGATACGAAAAAAAATATCTGAGTATATTTTGCTATTATAACTTTTTATCTGCGTGGTAAATATTTGTAAAAATTAAATAAAAATGGTTTAAAAGTGATACTTCAAAACTCACCATTAGCTGTTACAGTAAATTCCCTACTGATATTTCCAAATTTATTTTTAGCCAGACATTTGTATTTGCCTTTGTCGCTTACTTTATTCTGTATAGAATAGGTCATGTCGTCGTAATTCATTCTTATATCATTTTTCCACCATAAAACCTGTTTAATCAGACATAGTTTTTGATTGTTTTTCTAACATTAACAACTCCTAACATATGAGAACCTTCTCGACTAGTGCAGTAACAATTCCATTAAGTGTTCTTAAAAGTGAACATTTCATCTATTTTTTTTAATAAATATATTAGTAGATTTTTGTAAATTTACTAATATTTCCTTTAACCATTCCAACTAAGCTCTAGGCTTGTGCTAGGATATGGTTCACAATAGTCGAATGGCGGGATTCGAACCCTCGACCTCACGATCGGTAGTCCGTACCCCAAACCATTAGGCTATTGGCGCTATGTCGCTGCTCAAACAAACAAAAAAACAGTCTGTTTGTGATATTCTATAGAAAAGGTAGCAAATATGCGTCGTTGTAAAACAGCTTAATCTATCGATAATCCGATAAGTTTTATTACCAATTTTTCTTGGTATTTACTGTTTGTTCAGAAAGTCCAATTTTTACAAATATAAAATAAAGACAGGGCACTTATTATGTTTTAGTCGAAAATTAGATTTTTACTTTTTTATCACATAAAAATAAATAAGTACATCATAAATTAGGCTTGAATGATAGATCTATAAATTAATATACAGTTTCCGAGACGGATAAAAATGTTTTGTTATTGGACCTAACAATCACAAAATACTTTTATCCGTCTCTGAAATATCTTGTATATTAATTTATAGATATTATTATTGAAAGTGTTACCTCTGTTTTTGGCAAACCACTATGTACACAAGCTAGATATCCCTCTTGGTCAAACGGCACATTTTCTACCGGCGTATGTGTGTCAAATTGGAATTTCGGCACAGATCCTGTTTTAACGTCAACTCCGTCATTCTTATATTGGAAACCATTATCCACGCGACATACATATTTTCCTCTTAGATTCCTTTTATATGGGTACCACGTCAAACTTTTATCATAACCAACCAGATTTTTTGTCTAAAAAAGAATTATTATGGTTACAAAACAAGGTGTATAAGTAACTAGCTGTTCCAGTGCGGCTTCATCCGCGTGAAATTATAAAAACTTTATTTTATTGTTAACATTTATCAAATTCTCAATTGCAAATGTCAAAATTCAAATGCACAAATGACAACGAAAGCCTTGACATTTGCTAAAAAATTCCGTTACCATAATAACCTTCCTCCTTCACGTTGGCAGCTTGTAGTTTATGGTCCCTTTCCCACATGAAGGTATTTTTTCCAATTTATTTACCCCCTAAGTTTAATAGCGTGAAAATATATAGCCTACAGCGTGTAGTAAGTGTTGTGTTTTTTATTAAGATAATAATTATTCAAAAATGTGCTGTAATTACTGACATCCTACGCCACAAAGTAGTGTGTGTTTACGCTTTATTATATTGAGTATAGAATATTATAAATAAGAAGGTCGGTTGATTTGTTTCATTTATACTATTACCCATTTAAGGTTTAATAAATGAGTTAGAAGTTTAATACAAATCTATACTATATACATATACTATATCTATACTCTATACTTATACTTATTACTTATTTACTTATTTACTTATTACTTATCTATACTATTATAATAAAGCGTAAACACACACTTCTTTGTTGCCTAAGATCTCAGCAATTACAGCATATTTTTGAATAATTCTTTTTTTAATAAAAAGCCCTACACTTACGTCAGGCTTTAGGCTATATATTTTCACGCCTTTAAACTTAGGGGGTAAATATTTTAATAAAAACCCTAATGTGGGAAAGAGACAACAACAAGAAGCAAGATTGCCATAGTAAGGTAATTGGTATTTTGACATTTGCATTTGAGAATTTGATAAATGTAAACAATAAAATAAAATTGATTTGTGTGATAAAAGAAGTTAAAAATAAATATAGTTAACACAGTGATAATATGAAAAAATTAATTTAAAAAGAGTAAAAAAAAAAGTAAAACCGTAATCGTTTCACGCAATGCTACCACAGTTCAAACGCAGAATTTTTATAATCTATGGAATTTTTGCAGAAGAATTTGTAAGTTGTCGAATTGAAATGCAATGTTAAATATGTAGGCTTACTCTATGCCCATGGCAACACCGAGCACTGGTGGGGCGGCCATTTTGTCATTCGTGAGTTCGTGAGTCAGTTCGATTTGAGTCGCGACGAAGTGCGCATGCGATCATGTGCTTGGTAGACGTCAATATAATGTAGACGTCAATTCAATATCTTAATCGAAACATATCGTTACGATCTATAATTATTCCGTGGAAATACGGATTGTGATATTGAGAGTGAAATACCTGAGTACCGCGCCTACTACAAAATGTCAAATTTCCCGATATTATCTGATGAAATCTTTCCGACTCACATGGGTGGTAAGTGTTTTATTAATTTTACATTTTATGTTATTGCTGAATAATGCATTCTTTTTTATTTGTTTGTATGTTCACAAATTTTTGCAAGACGTAACTGTGTATCTAAAATTTTCTATTGCAATATTCCAAAAAAAAACTTTAGTTTTAGTTAATTTTCTATTGCAATATTACAAAAAAAACTTTAGTTTTAGTTATTTGTCTATTGCAATATTCCAAAAAAAACTTTAGTTTTAGTTATTTGTCTATTGCAATATTACAAAAAAAACTTTAGTTTTAGTTATTTGTCTATTGCAATATTCCAAAAAAAACTTTAGTTTTAGTTAATTTTCTATTGCAATATTACAAAAAAAACTTTAGTTTTAGTTAATTTTCTATTGCAATATTCCAAAAAAAACTTAGTTTTAGTTAATTTTCTATTGCAATATTACAAAAAAAACTTTAGTTTTAGTTATTTGTCTATTGCAATATTACAAAAAAAACTTTAGTTTTAGTTAATTTTCTATTGCAATATTCCAAAAAAAACTTTAGTTTTAGTTAATTTTCTATTGCAATATTACAAAAAAAACTTTAGTTTTAGTTAATTTTCTATTGCAATATTCCAAAAAAAAACTTTAGTTTTAGTTAATTTTCTATTGCAATATTACAAAAAAAACTTTAGTTTTAGTTAATCTATCTTTAAGCTATATATTTTCAAGCCTTTAAACTTCGGGGGTAAATATTTTAATAAAAACCCTAATGTGGGAAAGAGACAACAACAAGAAGCAAGATTGCCATAGTAAGGTAATTGGTATTTTGACATTTGCATTTGAGAATTTGATAAATGTAAACAATAAAATAAAATTGATTTGTGTGATAAAAGAAGTTAAAAATAAATATAGTTAACACAGTGATAATATGAACAAATTTAATTAAAAAGAGAAAAAAAAAAGTAAAACCGTAATCGTTTCACGCAATGCTACCACAGTTCAAACGCAAAATTTTTATAATCTATGGAATTTTTGCAGAAGAATTTGTAAGTTGTCGAATTGAAATGCAATGTTAAATATGTAGGCTTACTCTATGCCCATGGCAACACCGAGCACTGGTGGGGCGGCCATTTTGTCATTCGTGAGTTCGTGTGTCAGTTCGATTTGAGTCGCGACGGAGTGCGCACGCGATCATGTGCTTGGTAGACGTCAATACAATGTAGACGTCAATTCAATATCTTAATCGAAACATATCGTTACGATCTATAATTATTCCGTGGAAATACGGATTGTGATATTGAGGATTACAAGCACGCCAACTATTAAAACAATTATTTTGTTGAAAATGTCAAATTACCCGATATTACCTGATGAAATCTTTCTGACTCACATCGGTGGTAAGTGTTTTATTAATTTTACATTTTATGTTATTGCTGAATAATGCATTCTTTTTTATTTGTTTGTATGTTTACAAATTTTTGCAAGACGTAACTGTGTATCTAAAATTTTCTATTGCAATATTACAAAAAAAACTTTAGTTTTAGTTATTTGTCTATTGCAATATTACAAAAAAAACTTAGTTTTAGTTAATCATTTATATTGTATTGCAGGTGGATAACGAGTCTCATGAAGTTAGTAAATCAACGTACAAATCGCGGATTCTGCTAAAAACGTAAATGACAATATGTAACAACGTAACCTCAAAGTTTGTTAAGACATGCGCAGTTTTACAAGACTGTATAAAAATAATACACTATAGCACCGGATACTTCTTCAAGTAAAAAGGTAAATTATTTAAATTCAGAGTACTCTGTTGTTTATTGTTTAAATAAAACGTTTGTATGTAGTATTAAAATGTAGTAGAGAAATAGCTTTTTAAGTGAATGTTTATTCAGTTTTTGTGCTGTAAAACTATTTATTTTAGTTTTGATATTGTTTTTATTTACTTAAGGAAAAAGAAAACATTAGAACGTAATATTTAACTCCCTCCTGTAATGCCAAAAAAAAAACATTTAATTCTCCTAGATAAAACATAATGATTGTAAATAGTAAGTACAAGGTACAAAATATTATGTTTTCTTTTCTAGATTTCAAGTTAATAAGAATAAAAAATAATCTGAAGAATTACCCCATCTACTTCTATACTATCTATACTCTATACTATATGTATATTATATGTTTTTATATTTATTTTTTATTTATCTATCTATATCTATATATCTATTATATCTATCTACACTATCTATACTATTATAATAAAGCGTAAATACACACTTTGTTGCCGAAGATCTGAGCAATTACAGCATATTTTTGAATAATACTTTTTTTAAATAAAAAGCCGTACACTTACGTCACGCTTTAGGCTACATATTTTCACGCTATTAAGCTCAGGGGGTAAATATTTTTGGATAAAAACCCTAATGTGGGAAAGAGAACACAAGTTGCTGCCAACATCAAGGAAGCAAAATTGCCGCCAACATCAAGGAAGCAAAATTGCCATAGTAGGGTAAGGTAAATTGTATTTTGACATTTGCAATTGAGAAGTTGATAAATTGATAAAGTTGATAGAGTTTTTTTGTGTGATAAAAGAAGTAGAAAAATAAATATGGTTAACACAGTGATAAACAAAATTAATTAAATAGGGTAAAAATATGAAAAATAAAATCGTAAAAATTTCACGCCATGCTACCTACCTCTTCAAACGCAAAATTTTTATATATATATGGCAATTTGCAGAAGAATTTGGAAGCTGTGATTTTCAATTTGTCTTTAAACAAATATAGAAAAAACTGCATTAAATGCTGAATAATGTATTGTTTTTGATTTACTAGAAGTTTACAAATTGCAAGACGTAACTGTATAAATGACTAAAAGCTTCTTATGCGATGTTCTGTAACATACGTAGTGTAATTATTTACATTCAATTACAGGTTATCTTCCTATGGACTTATTAAAACAACCTGTTTCATGTTTTATTCTTCCTTTTGTTCTGGAAATAAATGGGAATTTGCAAGTGAAATATGGTCAAATATCAAAAAACTAAACTTAATGCAAGCATGACTTACAATATAACAAATATTTAATTTTTAATAGAATTTGGAGTTTAAAACTTATCATTTAAAACTCTTACATATTGTCATTTCAGTATTTTTGGTTGATACAGATTAAAATTAATATTTTGTTGACAGCATGCTAATAATGCTTCGGACATACTGCACATACTGAATTTTGAAAAAGTAATTGATTTTTTTTAAAGAAATGGTATACAAAGTGAATTAACTATAAATATATTTATGTGATTTAATAAAATAAAATAAATTTATATTGTGTGTTTGTATTTAGTATTGATGCTTTATGTGCTGTATGTATATGGTTTCTTAAATATTTTCAGACATAAAATATTTTATGATATAATAAACAAATAAATCAAAATTAATAACACAAATTGCAAAGAACAGTGTGTTTTATTTTAACCTTTTCCCACATACTACTATACATATATTCGCCTGAAATTTATAACTATATGTTGCTCTTTCAAGATCTGGTTGTAATGATCATCAATACATACTAATACCTCAAGGAAATTTAACAAAAAATATTGTTTATTCCGAAGTACTTTAAACTGACTATTTCTATTTCATTTTTGATCAATAATAAAATAGTACTTATATCCATGTTACGTGTTTAAATCAATGTTAAAACTATTTTACATCACACTAATAACTAAATGATACTATGATAATATTAACAGTTCAACGAAGTATTAACTAAGAACTCAATCTTAACTAAATGATGCGGACGAAGCCACACGGGAACAGCTATGTATAAGAAAATTTTCTTAACAGTGTTTAAATTGGACAAATAATTTAGCAGATATCACAAACACAAACAATAAGAGTAACCGAAAAATCAGCTCGGAAATTTCTAATCTTGCATCGGTAGATTTCTGTTATTGCGTAGATTACTACTAAGTTAATACTTTAGGTAATAGGTTGAAAAAAGTTTTGAACTTTTAAATTTCACGCGGACGAAGTCGCGGGCAAAAGCTAGTTACTTATATTACTTTTACTTATATTATAATAAAGCGTAAACACACACATCTTTGTTGCCTAAGATGTCAGCAATTATAGCATATTTTTGAATAATTCTTTTTGTAATAAAAAGCCCTACACTTACGTCATGCTTTAAGCTATAAATTTTCACGCCATTAAACATAGGGGGTTAATATTTTGGATAAAAACCCTGATGTGGGAAAGAGACCATAAGTTGTTGCCAACATCAAGGAAGCAAGATTGCTAAGGTTTGTCATGTCATGTCATTTTGACATTTGCTATTGATAATTTGACAAATGTAAACAAGAAAATTATTTTTTTATAATTTTATGCGGATGAAGTCGCATGGGAACAGCTAGTTCAGAATAAAAAAGTGAATAATTTGCACCTTGTACCAGCGAATATCTGTAGTCGGTTGCGATACTTTGCATTGTATTGTTGCATTTTTATCTTCTAAAAAATATTCTATCGTATAACCTTGTCTAAGATTCGGGTACTCTACAAAAGAAAATATTTTTAACGTTATAATAATCTCACTAATATTACTATTGTTAGTTTAACTTTGTAGCCTAAACTGCTGAACGGATATCGATGAAATTTGGCATAGATGTAGAGGATAGTCTAAAGCAGATAGACTACGTACTTTTGTTTTGAAAGGTGGTAATTACCATATTAATTCCATCCAATATCCAATTTTTACGACCTATTTGAATATGAAACAGGGTGTTTGTAATCGGGATGTATTTTTAATGATCGATACGCTTTAATAACACATCAAAGTTTCTCTCTTTCCTTACTTTTCGATTGATGTAATGTAAATCAGACTAGGTCCTATTACACGGCTCCAGTAAAGAGTACATAAAAAAACTTACTTGCAACGTTTACTTGATAAGTTTCTAACACTTTGCTACCATCTTGTGTCATGCAATTGTATAATCCCGCTATAGTGTTTCTAACCTGTTTGATAATCAAACTTCCATCTGAATCCATAGAATGCCATTCATTTCCTGCAAGACATCTTAGTAATGTAGTTATTTATTTAACTATACTTGTAGTCGAAAATAACTAACTAACGGTTCTACGAAAGTTTAGATGGATGGATGTTTGTTAGATCTTCTAAACGGAAAAAAGGATCTCGAAGAAATTCAGCATATTTGCAGATATATGTATGATGATAAACATTGGCTGTGTACTTTTGTTCTTTTGTATTTCGACGCGAAAGAATTTCAAAAGAGAAAGCTAGTATAGTGAAAACTGTCTTTTATTGTCTACATTCCTTAATACTTTCAATAGCAAACGTTGAAATTCAATTGCACGAGTAATATCGAAGGCCCATGCTGTGAATGATTTATGAGTAACTTTGCTTCATTACTGCTATTGGCTTGTAGATTTTATTCCTTTTTTGCAAGACAAATTTTCCGAATATTATCACCCCCTAATTTTGATAGCATAGAAAGAGTCGAAAGGGGAAGGAGACTAAAATTGAGCCTCCGGCGCGCACTCATCCGACGAAACGCGGGATTGCTCCCACTTCACGCCTGTCTTCTGTGTGGTCGTGGTATTACACCGGGCGAGCCGGATCATTCGTGTGAAGATGTTAAAGAAAGGTCTACCAATGTTATCTATTTATTTTTTTACGCAAACGAACTTGCGATCAAAAGCTATATACAATAAATGACAATGTTTATTCTGACCTATAATTATAGGTGCGTCGTTTTTGTACCATGTTATTGTTGAATTTAGCTCTGCAGCACTTTTACACGGTAATTTTAAATACTTATCTCCTTCAATAGCTTCAATTTTCTTTGGTGTCATTTTGATTGGTCCTGTGAAAGTCAACGCAATTTTAAAATTATGCAATGCAAAAAGCTATTCACACATACTGAAGTCAAGAAATATACGCTGTATTGTCTTCATGTAATGAAAACTTAAGCCTGTATTAATAATTTAATTTTTATTAATCTCACTAATATTATAAATGCGTAAGGTTGGATGGATTTATTAAATTAGCGCGTACTATCCTTCGACCATATTACCACTTAACTACGGCAGAACGGATCTCGATGAAATTTGGCATAGTTGTGGAAGATAGTCTGGAAGAACACAAAAGCTACTTACTTTTGTTTTTCTGTTAATTCCACGGGGACGGAGTCGCAGGCGAAAGCTAGTCATTAATAAATATGTACTTAGTATTAATTATAGTAAAAGAACGATCATTCGCTATTTTAAGCATTAAAGCACATCGAAGTGTAAAATAAATAAATAGTATTATATCTTTATTAAATTCTTACTTGTAACATTAACTACGAACAAATATATTATTTCACTATCATAATCATTTACAATGCAAGTGTAGTAACCGTCGTCATTCATTGTAACCTCTGGAATTTGTATCTGACCGTTGCTGCTAATATTTCTGTAACAAAAGTTGATTTGTATTTGTATTTGTATTTGGAAATATTATATCTTTATATTCTCGATCCATTTAAGGTTGGCAATGTACCCTCAACTTTGTATTTTGAAACAAATGACTACTACTAGAAAAAAAATCAAATTCTCTTTATCAGCTACACAATTACATTACGTTCGCGAAATATGGAATTATCTTTCAATCCTACTTCTTACTAATATTATGAATGCGAATGTTCAGATGGATGGAAGATCCTTAGAGTTTGATGCCTAAACTTCTGAACGGATCTCGATAAAATTTGTCATAGATTCGGAGGATAGGTGATAGAATTTCTTCGCCGATATATCCAGGTTGCATCAGGATATTTTCCTTCACCGTGAGAACATGGGAAGAAATTGGTATATCGCGGGATTCGAACCCAGTTCGGTTTTTAGTTGCTATAGTTTAACTAGGAGAATTCCGTCTCCCCAATGTCGTTTAGAATCCCAGTTTAGTGAGTCTTGGTGCGTTCCTTCGGATATCTCGGGACTCTCCACAGTTGCACTCTACGACGCCCAGCGAGGGGGCCAAAAAGAGCTAGTTAAAGATCTTTATCTTACATACCTCGGATTACCGTCGAGTAAAACGAATGACCATTGTATTTTTGGTGTTGGATATCCTTTGACTGGGCAAATTAAATTTAACGGCTCCCCAAACTCAATATTCTTTGTCTCTACACTTGAATTTTTGGTCAGCCTAGGTTTCTCTGAAAGATAAAATTTACAAACCATGTTTTAATATTTCCCTTTCTAAGCTAAATTATAAAATTAGCCGTCGTCCGGAACTCTGTTCGTGCTTTAAACTTTAGTAGCCTATGTATTCCTTCAGACTATGTTCTACATTTGTATAAAGTTTCAGGGAGATTTATTTAGACGTTCAGGAGATCGAAGAAACAGCCATTTTTAAACTTACCAAATACATTTATGTTTGCAATCTTTTTAACGGATCCTAATCTATTTACACCTTCACATGAATATTGTCCCATATTGTCAACAGACGCCTCAAAGCTGTAAAACAAAATATTTCAATCTAAAAGTAAATAACTACAGTTTACAATTACAGTAATTAAAAATAGTAATTATATATTGCATTGAAAAAATAGTAAGAATAAATCTGGAAGGGTACACCGGTAGGGGTAGACTAGAAAGAATAGGATGGATTGCGTGAAAGGTGACATGATCAAGAAGGGAGTGATGACTGAGATGACGTATGACAGAGTTATGTGGAGGACAAAAATCTTGTTGGATAAGGAGGAAGATGATGATGATGATTAAAAAAGGAAAAATCCATTGATTAAATATTTTAAAGTATTGCAATTAACAAATATTGTTTAGTTGTCTCATGGCAGTATACAATTTGGAATCTGGCAGTGTCCAAAGATGTAACTGCAAGAAAAAGTCATTGGTACATAGTTAATAGCAGTTTAATGTTTTCCTTTTCTTTGTGCAACGGACTACTGTCTAATTGGTTGAAACCATTATACTGTTGGCCAGATTCTCAAGGTTAGCATAATTATTATTATTTAGAGACTTCTCTATAAAATTTCATTCCTTTCCTCGGTCATTCTAAAACTTTTAGTCTTTATTTTTATACCCCACCCAGAGTCTAAATTGTAATATCCAAATAACTTTGTTTAAATTTACTAGATAATCTAACCTTAAAGTATTATGGTTGTCTATTTGATAAGGCTCCAAATTCAGGATCATTAGACCATTAAAAAACCAGCTGATAGTCGGTGCTGGCTCTCCTTTTATCTCACAAGTTATTAAAATATCTTTTCCGGTTTCTTGAATGATAGTAACATTGTTTTGACCTTGGACGACTGGAGCATCTGAAAAATAAATATCTAATTGGTAAGTAAATCATCATAGAGCTTCAAAAGGTTAAGGAATTTTGGAAGAAGAATATTCTACGAATATCGGTTAACAAAACTCAGAGTACAGGGGGCCCCATGCACGGACTTTAAGGTTGGCTTTAATTCTGCAACGATAGCCTAAATAAGCAGCAAGCTGTACGATGTCTTTTTTTATTTTTAACTTAACTGTACTGCTTCTACGCTGTTATTTTAATATTATAATAAAGTGTTTTTATTTTTTTTTTTTTTATTTTCGTATCAAATAATGTTAATGCTACTTACATTCAATAATTAAGTCTAAAACGTGAGAATCCTCAGCAATTTCATTTGTCGCAACACATTTGTAGGTGCCGGCGTCGTTGTTACTTACTGATTCAATTGAAATGTCCTCTTTATACTCTTTAATATCATGAAAAGCATCATTATTTTTACTTTTAAAAGACCATTTAATAATTGGCTTTGGAGTCCCTTTTAAAATCCTTAAACACAAATAAAATTTTAAGGGCCTGTCCCACCAAATTGTAAATTGTCTGGTAACAATAGAACGTGTAAAATATGTGATAGAAATATCGGTTTTTGTTCCCTTATCTGACAGTGACGTCATTTTTAAGTGGAGCCTCTATCAGCCATTGGTGGGACAGGCCCTAAATGTTTTGTATCAAATAACTGAAGCTTTAGTAATATTATTTCTATGCAAATAATTTTCATCAAAGTGTTATTAATCTAAAGAGTCATTCCTTGGGATAAATTATCGCAGTTATATTGTTAATATGATCACTAGTCATTATTTATGCTATTTAGACGAATGTATCAAGTACTTCTACTCTCTTCTCTTAAAGCAGGTTTTTTTTATATAGCAACTTGCCAATATTTATTGCACAAAGAAGAGAGTAAACATAATAGTACTTTTTGTTGTTCTACTAAGATATTTATGAATATTTGTATCTCTTTGTTTTCCTACAAATACGCTTGTTCCTATTACCTGCACGATACAATTGCATTGGACCCTCTCGTCACAAATATTTCAGTTGTTCTTTTATCAATTTTCGGTCCCTCTGTAAAATGAGAAATTAAAAAAAATATACGTCACGAAGCAGTTTTTTTATTTGATTTTGAAATAAATGTTTTACACGACAGGTAACATACCAACGGCAGACTTTGAAAGTGATAGTTTAATAGAATACATAAGTCTCTTTACACTGTTTCGAACTTCGCATAAAACGGTACCCTTGTAGTTTGGTTTCATTTTTTTTATTGTTAAAATGGATGTATCTGGTGATATGTCGAAGTCGTCATCTGCTTTGATTTCATTTCCATTTAAATACCAAATAACTTTAGCGGGTGGATCGGCGTTTACTTTGCAATATATTTTTTCCTCTTTATTATACTCAATCTGTTTATCTGTTGGTGAAACATGAAGAAGAAAATTTTAAGTTATTAAATATTCGAGTAATTTCTCCAAATAATAAATTCATATTACAGATATACGCGATACAAAATACCATATGTGAAGTCGAAGCATCTCCGCGTTACTCCTAATAACTGTGTGTAGGGCTTAATTTTAGTCCCATTCCATTTTTAACAGTAGTAGAGCCCGTTTTATCATATTCGCACGAATGGGCGGGCTCGCCCACCGCAATACCATGACCACACAGAAGACAGGCGTGAAGTGGAAGCTATTCCGTGTTTAGTCTGTTGAGTATGCTTGCCAGAGATCAAATTATAATCTCTATCTTTTCTTATAAGGAAAGGATGGGAAGGGAAAGTGAATTCGACGGTGGAGGGGACGCATAGACATCTTCCTGTGCGTCCTCTCCTCCGTAGATTAATCGTTGATAATGCATCTGCAATTGCGAATGTCTATGAGCAGCGGTCGCTTCACCGATTTTGCGAGTTCAGATTTCTGCTTGTTCGTTTGCCACCTTCCGAAATTAAAAAAAAATTGATTAAAAACCAAATTGAACTCCTTACCTTTAGAAATCTTAACTACAGCAAAACGATCTCCTGTCCCAACTTCCACGCTTTTCTCATCACTGTTAATGATATTACTAGCTTTACAAATGTAAGTGTTACTTTTTTCTACTTTTTCGATGTTTAACACACTTAAAAATTCATATTCCTCCCTTACAGTTGACACCTGGATATATTAAGATGTTTGAATATATGCAACGTAAAGAGAGATTGTTAAAATTTTCTTTATTAGAATACCGTAGTAGACTCACCGTAGAATTCAAGGTCCTTCCGAAGGCATCATCCCAGGAAATTTCGGGTTTAGGATAACCAGTTGCTCTACATTTCAGTTGCAAAGGATTTCCTACAGAGGTTGTGACTTTTGTTTCTCCCAATATAGTAACTGTAGGTGCTTCATTTTTTATAGTACCTGGTGGAATGGAATGAATATGTATTTAACTGTCAATTATTTTACTTGATTGACTAAGATGCAATTATGACAAGTTTATAAGTGGCCAGACCCAAATTGCAATGTACAGTCGGGAAAGTGGCGGTGGTCCACCTTAAAAACTGCAATCGTTTGAACATTTAGAAACGAGACGCGGAACAAAAACCAATGCATAGCACATTATAAATGTCTTTGCCCAAAGAATTTGTCCTGTTGCAATGAACAAAATTTTTTCTATAGTTGAACACCGCGGATTTTCTCAATATTTGATATCGGCAGTCTTAAGGAATTGTTTTTTATGTTTTGTAAATTAAAAATGTAAAACATCTTTACTTACCAGGTAGTACTTTTTGCGGTTCTATAGGTAAAGAAGCACGTGTTATTATGTCCTTCGTCGTTTCATCCTCTGCTACCATCTAAGCGAAATCACAAACCAATGTTACTTATACACTTAACTTTCTATTACAGTATTTTTTTTGTTTCATAATATAAGGTGGCAAACGAGCAAGCGGCCATCTGAATCAACCGAAATGGAAAGCGACCGCTGCCCATAGACATCCGCAATTGCAGATGCGTTGCCTACCGTTAATTGACGGAGAAGACGCACATAAATAGGACATTTCCCCTTCCTATGCGTCCCCTCCCCAGTCAAATCCACTTTTCCTTCCCATCCTTTCCTTTTAAGAAAAGGGTGGAAAGGGAAAGGGACTAAAATTAGGCCTCCGGCAGCACACTCATCAGACGAAACGCGGAATTGCTTCCACTTCACGCCTGTTTTCTGTGTGGTCGTGGTATTACACCGGACGAGCCAGCCCATTCATGCGAAGATGTTAAAGCGGGCTCTACCACTGTTAAAGTATCTAAATTCATATTCATTTATACGACTGTTTCTATTTAATTTTATATATTTATTTATTTAAAAACCACTCAGCACATATTTACCACTATTTTAAAAGTATCTTTCGGAAAATCGATTGGTTCTGAAATATAATACTGATCTTTCTCAGCAACAAACTTGAGTTTATCTAAAAGTACATTGTCCTTCAAATCCACAATATGTAACCTTTGAAGGTTTGTGTTTTCACCTTCAGTATTTAGTTTTAGCAAGATATGAGATTTTTGATCTGGAAATAAGACGGTATAAATATTAAAATAAATAAATTTTGTATTTATAATAATAAAAATATTTACAGTACCTGCAACTGGTCTATTTGTTGTTTCATTGAAATTATTAGGTTTAATAACAGAGAAGCCATAACTGAAAGAAACTTTAGTTGAGCCATGCATTGTCAGTAATGTGTTAGTCGTGCTATTTATTTCTATGGTGTAATCTCCTGGATTTGTATTATTCCATGATATTACCTGTTAAAGGAAAACGTTGATTTATTAATAATTATTCCGTAAAAATTGTAACCAACTTGTGAACCAATTCGTAGAACAAACTAGTTAACAATTGGCATGCGGGGAACGTATTTTCAGTATGTCGCTGGAGCGCAGGTCACTTAAAAATACGTATTAAGAACATTCGTGGTAAATAAGCGCCAATAGCCTAATGTTTTGGGGTACGGTCTACCGATCTTGAGGTCAAGGGTTCGAATCCCGCCATTCGACTATTGTCGTGAACCATATCCTAGCACAAGCCTAGAGCTTAGTTGGAACGGTTAAAGGAAATATTAGTAGATTAACAAAAATCTACTAATATTTTAATTAAAAAAAATTATAATATAGTAGTTTTGGATTCACTGCGATATTTCTGGAAAACCAAATTTCTTCGCGATTTACTAAAAAAAAACACCCGCTGCTGCAACACATGTAATTCGGTGCGAAGTATTCCCGCATGCTAAGTATTAACTTAAAACAAAACAGCTTTCGCAAATATGGAATAGAATCATGTGCGTGGCCAGCAGTTGGACTTAGTAGTGAAAATAACGGAAAGATTCATGACGAGTTACATACCTTTACATTTGTAATATTTGTGATTGTCTCTGTATTAACTGTACTATTATCTTTGTCTATTACATCTACTATTGGTGCACCACCGTTCACAGACATTATAACGTTATCTATTGAAGGATCTAGAGGCACCTGAAATTGTCATTTTATTCTTTAAACGTAATTTAGTGAAATACATATATTTTTATTGTATAAAGTGACACAGGAGCAAATGAAACCGGAATTCACAAAAAAAGTGAAGGGATCGCTGTCGCTGTCCATAGACATCTGCATCTGCATTTGCAGATACTTCGCCTAGCGATCAACAGAGGAGGGGACGTGTAGAATGAATATATTGCCTCCATCTATGCGTCCCATCCCACGCTAAATCCACTTCCCCTTTCCATCCTTTCCTTGTATGGGTAGGAAGGGGAAGAGGACTTTAGACCTCCGGCACGCACACTCATCAGACGAAACGTGGAATTGCTACCACTTCACGCCTGCCTGCTATGTTAATAATTGCTTACTGTTTAAATTTGTACTAAATTAACATGCCAATTATTTTATCGGGTGTAATTTTAGTGTCCAGATTGTGACTTTCAAAGCTACAGATAAAGGCTTTCAATGTTTGTTGTCGATAAGTTGAAAACTTTTTTTTTTTATATAAGAGAAGGGGGCAAACGAGCGGCGAGAACACCGAGGTGGTCTACGACGCCCATGGACATCCGCAACACCAGAGGAATTACAGATGCGTTGCCGGCCTTTGAGGATTACATTTCATTGAAAAAGATACCATCTGTCTATTATTAACATGTAATGTTCAAATTATATTTAAGTAAGTCGTTACCACAACTTTATCGTTCCCTATTAATTGCTTTTGGATTATTTCAACCTTCCTATTGTCCACTAACTTCATCACGTATTTCATAATCTGAAAAGAAAACATTTATAAGAAATAAACGTCAAATAATACTTTAGATAGTTGGAAAATTGGAGGACTTTTTTTAACAAAAATAAAGTCACGTAGTTACTTACTTGTGGTATATTTTTCTTAGTCAAAAAGAAGAATTCGCCGCCAGTGTCATGGGCGAGCTTCACGAAAGCTGAGAAATCCATGTTTGGCTCAATTGCACAATACATTTTCGTTACTAAGAAAGTAATCTAAAACAGGTTATACATTTATTCTTCTATACCAGTATATTAAAGAGGAAAGATTTGAAGTGACTCAAAAACTACGGGGCCGATTTCAAAAATTCTTTCACCAATAAAAAGCGACGTTTTCACTGAATAACAAAGTCTACATTTATTACTATTTAACTCCACGGGAAAGAAGTCGTAAGCAATAGCTAGTGTTACATGTTTACGTTATTTGCAAAAAGTAAAGATTAATGCAACGTTTAATTACGACTAAGTAAGTTCAACAATTCGCAAACAGCTGATAATTGGTAAGAATGTTTAGAACACTATACATGTGTGTGTAGGGAACTTTGGGTTTACATAATAAAGATAAAAATTATGCTCACCAATTATCAGCTTTATGCGATTTACTGTAGGTTCAGAATTCAATGGCTGTACTTCATTAAGTACATTTATAATCGTAATTTTACAATATCTGATTAATTAAAAAAAATAAATCACCTTTGTATTTAATTCCAGCGCTAAGTTTTTCACTCTTTCATACTTATTTATATCTTTAGCCCTGGCGTCAGTAAAAACAAACATATAGGAATACGGGCCCCCACTTTGAAGGCCTAATTCAATTCCAGACATTGCCATTTCGGGGCAATCGCCTCCTCCACCTATATGAAGATTCCGTAACGATTCTTTGAAATCCTCTCTTCTATTTGTTTTGATACGTAATTCGACATCTGAAATTGTTTGGCTATTAATTAATTTTATACAAGGGTATTGAAAAAAACAAATACAGCGCTCTAGGAGGACTTGCGAAACTTACTACCTTCTTATGAATATAAGTGAAAAACAATCTAAATGTATAGATTACTAATATGAGAAAATGTATGTCTAAAATCATCTAAGCTTTAAAATAGTATTAGTTACAATAAAATTCTAATGACATAAAAACTTTTTTTTATGTTAATATAAAACAATGTTTTTATAATACATCTAGAAATAGTTTGAATTTACTGTGCCAAATACTAATCTGTAGGAGTAATAGTTTATTCGGAAAAGTTACCACAAACTGTAAACATTGTGGAATAAAGTAAGGGCCTTTTCGCTCGCCTTGATAAGTCCAATTAATAAGCTACAACCGAATTAGAGAAAAAACTTTGTTTTTTTCCTACTTTGAGTCTAAAGATGACAAATTCAGGCCATGAAATTTCAATTGATAGTATAATATACCCAAAGAAAGAACTGCACTACAGCTGGAGGAAGTATAATTAAATAAATAAAAATAAAATAAAAATAGTTTATTAATTTTCCTCTTGGGCAGGGGACTGGTGTCCAAGCTAGGGTGGTGCCCTGTGTAATGAATCGCCAGGCCCCCGCCCCACAGACCACAGTGAATCTTACAATAGCAAACTTAAAAATAAACAGATATGTATTATAGTACTTAGTAAAAATGAAGAAGAAATTAGAGCTATATATGTTAGATGTTAGTTTGTAATGTGTAATGTGTAATGTGTAGTGTGTATAATTGCATTCAAGTAATATATCATAATAACATATTGTTTAAATAATGGATACTTTTTTTTACAGTTTGATAAAATTGTGTTGACAAAGCTTGGTGCCATTATATACAATGTTTAAATTGGCACTGCACAGTTCACTTTAAATAAAGTTTAGACATAGTTTACAATGATGTATTCAAATCACGGTTTAAATAATAAAAAACATTATGTTATAAGTACCTGGATCATTAAATGTAACAATTACAACATTTTCAATCTCCGATTTATTGGAATTGTAAACTGCGTCGAACAGTCCATCAGCGCTCCTTAGTACATTTTTTACTTCTGCTGACATTGAAATAGTATTATCAATGACAAGTATTAAGGAACTATTCTTCACTATTTGAGAGAAGATTGGACATAATAATATTGATAGCACAAGTACAATATGATACAGTCCCTCGTTCATGGCTGAACGCTGAAGGGAACGTATTGATTTCACGAACGCGGCCACAATATTCACAGATTTATCAAACGCACCCAAACGGTTACTGGAATCGGATATGTAGGTGTAGTCAACAACTTTGGATCTAAAAATAAACAATTGGAAACTTCCTTATTTAAACACATTTATTTATTAGTAATAAACTCAACCACTAGATGATAAAATACAATTTGCATTTATTGTATTACTAAGAAAATGATATAGAATATACCCACTTCCAATTTTATAAGAAATTACCGACTTTGTATAAATTTGAATGTTCCCTTTGGTTTATTATTTTATTAAATCTTATTATAGCAAATAAGAGCTTGATCGGCGTTACTTTTATATAGCTTTAATTTAACACAAAGTCGCTTTAATCGCTTATTGTACAGTTAACCATTATTTTTTGTTATCTCAACTGAAATTACAAATTAAAACCAATTTATTAAAACAAAACATAGGACATCGGTCGCTCAGAGGTTGACCACATGACTTGTAATCTTGGGTTCGAATCTAACCGTATACAAATGTGTTTTTCAATATTGGAATTTCATATTTACATTTATCCGACCTTCTTACGGCGAAGGAAAACATCGTAATGTAACCTAGACATATCTGCGATGAAATAAAGATAAATGTGACAATCGACACGATCTGGGCGAGCGTAGTCACCTCTAACTTAGGGTAGACTCCAAGCCCCTCAGTGGGGTCGTATAGTGATGATTATGATTACAACATGAAATATTATAAATGTTCGTCGTAATGAGTAGTTCCTTAATTTACCCGACGTTCTAACGGTGAAGGAAAATATCGTGATGCCTGCACATATAGGCGAAGAAATTCAAATATTTGTGTGAAGACAACCAACCCTCAGTGGGCCAGTGTGGTTGACTATGGCATAGACACACCAACTTAGGATAGACTCGGAGCCTCTAGTGGGGTATAGTGAGCTAGTTATGATGATGTGTATTGTATCAGAGGAAAAATATTATGAATATTGCTAACAATTATTTTTACATTTTAAGTGTGATATCTGCGGAAGAAGAATTTATCTGCATACATTTGTGGGTATCAAAACCGACATCCACTGCCGCAAAATGTTTTTAATGATACCTTTCAACTGCAACAAAATATGAATAATTTATTCATAATGCTATCAGTTAAACGGATATCGTAGGACTTTTATTCACTGGATAGTGCTCGCAATGGAAAAGACAATAGAGTTGATTATCTAAAAACTAATACTAAATCAAGTAACAACAATGTATCATTTAAAGGTTATCAATATGCAACATACAATATTAGTAAGATATCATCGCATGTTTGTTAAGTGGAAGCTGAAGTTATATTAATTATACTAATATTATTAATGCAAATGTTTGGATAGATTGTTCGTTTGTATGTATCTACAAAACGGCTTTACGGAACTTTGCGAAATTTTGAAATAAAGTGGAATATAGTCCGGGAGAACGCTAACTTACTATTTATTTTTATCCCGCGCATACAAAGTCCCTGACAAAACATAGTAAAAGGATAGAACAATCAGACAATAAGGAAAAAAGATCAATGCGTGATATACTGTGATATCAGTAATGAGTGTCAACAAAAAACCCACATCCTCTGTAACAATTAACTCTTGCTCACTTCGAGTGTACGTCCAAAAAAACGTTATTAAAACGCTCATTTTATTTAAATAAATAGAGACAGTAATTCTACATAATAACAGTTATGATGGTAAAATTTTTCTATAAACAAAAAGTATAGGAAATAAAACACATTTTGTTTTAAAATTAGATAAAAACATAATCAAACATAAGACAAAATTAAAATAATATCAATTCCGTTGCATCTTCCCCTTAAGTGCTCCTGTGACGTTAGATTTATAGTTGAGTATAACTATGTATGTGATTATTTACAAGTTTATACTTCGTCTCATTTGCAAACGCGGAACGTACTAAAGATGTTAATATTTTTCGTGTTATATTTGTCAGCTTTCGTAACAGCTAATGAATATGGTAAAAGGAGTTTCACGATAGTATTAGATACTACAATATCGATGCGGGAAGAAATCGATATTTTAAAATCAAACATTGAGTCTGTCGTGAAAGTTCCATTGTTTGATATAGATAATTATATTCTGTTACCTTTCGAGGATCCTGGTAAGTCAGTATGACTTTATTTAAGTGTGTTTGGCTGAAGAGGGTATGTTTGAAAAAAATATTCTTTTTCGGAACTTACGTTGACTCTACCAATAAATAACCAACGTATTTGCAACCTTATAACTCGCGACAGCTGTTACTACATTTTCAGTGACAATCAGGCAATCTTGTTGTATACTATTAAATACTTTAAAAATTAAAATGAATGGTAGCTATCACTAGACCTAACCCAGATCATCACCTTGTTCTATTAATTTATCGTATTTATAAAACCTTAATTGTTTCAGGTTTTGGTCCTCCTATTGTTTTCCAAGCACCTAGCAAATTGGTTGATGTAATAAATTTAGTAGAAGTCGGTGGTGGCAATGAATGTCCTGAGAATTCTATGCCCGCGATAGAGCGAGCATTGACAATAAGCAAACCAAATTCAATTATATTTGTATTCACCGATGGCTATGCAAGCAATAATAGTAAATTAAACTCTATTGAAAATGTATGCCGAAGCACAAACAGTCAGGTAACATTTACTTTTAGGTACGGCATCAGTGTTAAGCATGCTGCACACTTTCAGTTTCAACTTAATAGTAGGATAGTGCAGTTAAAACGAACGTGTGTATGCAAAACTAAGAATTGTACACTGTCAGAATGTTGCCTTCATGCATTCAACAGTGGTAGAGCCCGCTTTAACATCTTCGCACGAATGGGCCGGCTCGCCCGCTGTAATACCACGACCACAGAGAAAACAGGCGTGAGGTGAAAGCAATACCGCGTTTCGTCTGACAAGTGTGGTGCCGGAGGCCTGATTTTAGTCCCTTTTCCTTTCCACCCTTTTCTTGAGAGGAAAGAATGGGACGGAATTGTGGATTTAACGGTGGAGGAGACGCATAGGAAAAGGAAATGTCCTTTTTATGTGCGTCTCCTCCTCCGTCAATTAAAGGTAGACAACGCATCTGCAATTGAGGATGTTTATGAGCAGCGGTCGCTTTCCATTTCGGTGGATTCAGGTGGCTGTTGCTCGTTTGCCTTCTTATATTATATAAAAAAAAATAGGAATTACATGCACTGTCCGACTGTTCAATTGAAAATTAAGGTGTGTACTGACAAATTCAGGGTCTACACTAATTGTTTTATTTTCCAGGTCATAATATTCCTCAGTGGAGAATGTGTACAAAGTGGTACCAAGTCTGTAGTGGGTACTATAGATGCATATTTCGACGTTGCGAAATCCTGTTCCGGTTCAGTTGTAAAATTTCAATTGTATAACTTTCGACAGGTGAAAAGTGTTTCATGTTATTAAAATCGTTGACATTACTCTTGTATATATTCAGTATTAGGATTGTAAGTAATAATAGTGGTTGCTTAGACACTCACTTAGATCATCTATACTAATATTATAAAGAGGAAAACTTTGTTTGTTAATACCGATTTTAAAAATTCTTTCACCGTTAGAAAGGTAATTTATCTGTGAGTAACATAGGCTATATTTTACAATGTTTTTTTAATTCCACGCGGATGGAGTCGCGGGCGAAAGCTATTAGCTACATTTAGGCTTTTTTTTATTGAATCATTCAAAATGAAATTCATACTTTGTAACCTTTCAGGTATTTAGAATGATGAAAGAAATAATTAAAACAGATTGGACTGAGATTGTTGCTAATAAAACATCGTTTGGACGAGATCAATTTACAGTGAGTGATATTTCTTAAATGTTGATTTATCTATATTTAAAGTTATTATAATATTAACAGTGGTAGAGCCCGCTTTAACATCTTTGCACAAATGTGTCAGATCACCAGGTGTAATACCTCTACCACACAGACAACAGGCGTGAAGTGGAAGCAATTCTGCGTCTGACGAGTGTGGTGCCGGAGGCCTAATGTCAGTCCCTTTTCCTTTCCACCCTTTTCTTGAGAGGAAAGAATGGGAAGGAATTGTGGATTTGACGATGGAGGAGACGCATAGAAAGGGGGAAATATACTCTTTACGTGCGTCTCCTTAGTTGATTAAGGGCAGGCAATGCATCTGCAATTGCGGATGTATATGGGCAGCGGTCGCTTCGCTTTCTCGAAGAATTCAATTGGCCGCTCTCGCGTTTGCCACCTTATGGTATAAAAAAAAGTTGGACAACATGGACTCTAGAAATTATCTGCCTAGCGATTAATCATCCTTTATTAATTAGTCTAGAAACGATGTTACTTTGTATACAAAGATATATATGAAGTCAACCGACTCGCAGTGGACCAGCGTAGACTATCTAGTCATCACTAATTTAGGGTAGGCTCCGAGCCCCTTGGTTGGGACTAGCTGATGATGTTTCTGGCTTGCCTATATTTATTGTAATTTTGTGCCTAGTATGTTTTTGTGTGTGGTAATAAATATTTTTTACAGATTTCAGTCGATGCTTACACAAAATACATGGTTATGGTAGTCACTGGCGAGTATCTTAATGTAGAAATAATAGACGAAAATGGTGAAACTCCTCCAATAGACAGAATAGTTAACACGTTGCATTCCAAGGTGAGATTATCTTGAGATATATTGATGTACGTTCAGATTTCTTTCTGTTACGAAGTGAAAGTAATCAATAACATTACGTAAATTAATCAGATATTAATCGAATATATCCATGATTTTTACGTTTTAATCTATACTATTATAATAAAGCGTAAACACACACTTCTTTGTTGTCTAAGATGTCAGCAATTACAGCATATTTTTGAATAATTCTTTTTTTAATAAAAACTATACGTAGGGGTATACGTCACGCTTTAGACTATATATTTTCTCGCCATTAAACTTAGGGGGTAGATATTTTGGATAAAAACCCTAATGTGGGACAGAGACCATAAGTTGCTGCCAACATCAAGAAAGCAAGATTGTTTATGTTTGTAATGTCATGTCATTTTGACATTTGTTATTGATAATTTGACAAATGTAAACAATAAAATTATTTTTTTATAATTTCACGCGGATGAATCCAGACTAGAACAGCTAGTATTAAAATAATAATGGTAGAATTATTACTAATTGTTTTATCTTTGGCACAGGTAATACGATTTATTTCTCCATCAATTGGAACATATAATGTGAAAATATTCAGCCAAGGGAAATCATTAGTGACAATTTATAAAAGAAGAGAATTAAATTTTCGATTAGGTTTCTCACCTAAATTGGCAAGGAACATGAAGGAAACCAGTCCTTTACCTCTACCAGGTAACTTTAACTTTGTATTCACTTGTTTAATTACGCCAAGTATACATAAATTAGTGGAGAATTGTATTTTTTTTCAATGTTAATTAAAAAACTTATCACGTGGAAATAAGAGTAATAGGAGTAATCCAAAGGGAGGCAACTGCCCAGTCGGTGAATATGGCAGTCATCATCATCACCAACTCACCACACGTCCTCACTAAAGGCCTCGAAGCCTACCCTAAGTAAGAGATTACTAGGCCATAGTCAACCACGCTGGCCCACTGCGGGTTGACTTCACACATGTCTTTGCATTTCTTCGCCGATATGTGTAGGTTGCATAACGATGTTTTCCTTCACTGTAAGAACGTCGGGTAAATTATGTACATATGAAATCGAAGATCACATTGGTACGGCGGAATTCGAACCCAAGATCTGCAGATTACAAGTCAACTGCTTAAACCACTGAGCTACCAACGCTCTGTAATATGGCAGTGTCCCACCTTAAAGCTAGAGTCCACATTTCTGTAAGTGGAACAACAACATTTCCTCGACTGTACTTTTTGTATCTTGTGGTTAACCAAACCAAATAACGCTGGGTTTCATTACGTTAATTTGTTTAAAATTATTATGGTTCAAAACTGCAAAACGGAATTATCGGGATTTTTTTATGGTGGAAATTGTATATTAATGATAACCGAATTGGAGTGTTTTATTTTAGGCCCGCTTATATCCGAAATGATAAGAACTTAATTTGTTTCATTTTTATATCACTACTAGCTTTTGCGCGCGACTTCGTCTGTGCGGAATTAAAATATTGTATTATAACATTTTAGGTATTCTATGTGTTCTTCCAAACTATGTTCTAGAGATACCTTGAAACAAATATCCATTCATCTAAAATTTCACATTTATAATATTATATTAGTATGATTAGATCAAATAGTTAACCGTCGATTTATAAGAAATATCAAAGTAGTTAGTATATTTATTAGTAAATATTATTGAATTATAGTTATTAACGTTTTAACGATATCTAACTTGTGTTAAGAAAAGTAATTATTATTATATTTTTTAATAACGGCTATACATTGTGGTTTTTTTATATAACAATTTCGATACTTCACTAATAAATTGTGTTGTGATTTTCAGTTACCGTCAACTACATATTCATCGCAGTAGCCGAAATATCAATTGAAATAAACTCGATTTATATAAAATTCGATGGCCGTCATGTGAAGAAGATTGATGTTCAAATCGTTGATAGAAATTTAGGTTTATATTCTGCGAGGGAATACTTTGAACCCGAGACATCATTTATAATTACAGTAAGAATATAATTTTGATATATCACCAGCAATTATTTTTATGCCTATCCAGTCGCACACTTGAGACTAAACTATCGCACGACCGTTGTGCGATTGTTTCGTTGCCAATTCAACTACTTAGTTGTACAACTAAAAATCGAGTAGGGTACCCACCTCCATATAATCTCATAGGAATCAAAGACTCCGTCCGAGTGGAATTAAAAAAAAACAAAAGTGAGTGAGAAAAAAAAAGCCTATGTGTTCTTCCAGACTATCCTCTACATCTGTACCAAATTTCATCGAAATCCGTTCAGCCGTTTAAGCTACAAACTCTAACAAATATCCATCCATCCATCCATCCATCCATCTAAACTTTCACATTTATGATATTAGTTATCGAAATCCGTTCAGCCGTTTAAGCTACAAACTCTAACAAACATCCATCCATCCATCCATCCATCCATCCATCTAAACTTTCACATTTATGATATTAGTTTATGATATTAGTTTATGATATTAGTAAGGTTATTCGTCTTGTATGTTAAGTATCTTTTCAATATACTTATGTTAGGGTTTTATGTTTTTTTTTAAGATTTACGGCCATGATGAATCCTATCAAATCATAAAAGGATCGACGGGAACTTTAACTCCTCAAAAACCTAGTGAGTTTTAACGGGTTTTTTTCAGTTCTTATACGTTTTATACTTTTAAAACTTATACTGGTGATTTGTTTTTTAAATGCTCTATAACAATAAAGATGAGTCCGTTACAAAATTATAATCTAGTTTTATAATGGTGAATGAGTTTTTGAAATCGGTCCGGTAGTTTTTGAGTTTATTATCCACTATTTTACTTATTTTATACAAATTACATAAATACTTGGCATTTAGGATGCAATTAATTCACCAGGAATATGTAACTGTTAATAAAATTAAAAAGCTTGGTAATACAGCTAGTAGTTATTTTAATTAGTGTTGTAATTGTAGTTCAAGAACTGCAGATCCAAAAACCGAAAATAGAATGGATTGAACCGGAAGTTACGTTAGTGGAATACAAGGCTAACATTACCCTCGCCTGCAAAGTGTCCGGCTATCCTAAACCAACAATATCTTGGTCCGATGACACTGGGAACACATTCCCTTCTGAGGTATGTAATCTAAAATATACTGTTTTAAATCTATAGGCTTCATATTCGGCTCCAAGGATCACTTACGTTGAATAAATCAATTTCATAACAGATACTTTGAGTAAATTATAAACACGAAGAAAACTTAAAAATGTACATTTGAAGCTACCAACTTTTGCCGTAGACGCAATGCTCATATGGCATCCCTTTAACTTTTCTCACCGGGAGTAATTGTCATTTGTAGCATGGTATGGACATGTTATGAGGAGGGATGAATCGCATGTACGAGGTGAACATTAACTATGAGTGTGGATACACCGGTAGAGGTAGACCTAGAAAGAGATGGATTGCGTGAAAGGTGACATGATCACGAAGGGAGTGATGACTGAGATGACGGATGATAGAGTTATTTGGAGGACGAAAACCTGGTGCGCCGTCCCTACGGGAGTAGGATAAGGTAGGGGAGATGAGAGATTGTCATTTGTTTCTATTCGTAATAATTACACATTAGTAAGTAAGTGACTATGGCTTAGACACCCCTTATTAGGGTAGGCTCCGAGCCCCTCGGTGGGGACGTATAGTGAGCAGGTGATGATGATGATGATGATGATGATGATGAAGTAAGTAAGATAATAGGATTTATCCTTCATACCAAAAGTTTAAATATTACAATTCCTTTTGCAGCTTAAAAACTTTAACAATCTTAATTAAAACTTCCTTATTTTAACTTCATTAGTTGGGCTTTGGACAGGAAATGTCAATGTTGTTATCTTCTGAAAAACAAACGAAGTAGCTGATAATTGCAGTGCAGAAATTAATTAAAATCGAGTATCGAGCGCTTTTATTATTATTTCTAAATAATTACTCTTATCTCTATATTTATTTGTTGTGAATACGTCATTCGTATAATTAATTTAATTATTACTTTAAAAGCATTATAAAGCTAAAACTAATATATCAGAATTCCTTAATATAAAGCCCGCTATACATGCTCAGTATTTTTGAACGATGAGACTGTTCACATAAACTGAGCATGTGTAAAGGGCATAATAAACACTAGATGTCGCGACTTTAGCCGATTCAAAATGTTCACTAAAACATGAAGTAAGAATTAGTTAATGTTGCAAAAGTCCGCAATAGCGCCACTTTACATGACTAATCATTGCAGAAATATTAAAAAGCATACAAGAAAGAGAGCGTCGGTGACTCAGTGGTTTAAGCACTTGACTTGTAATCTACAGGTCTTGGGTTCGAATCCCGCCATGTACCAATGTGATTTTTCGATTTTTCGAATTTTCATATGTACATAATTTACCCGACGTTCTTACGGTGAAGGAAAACATCGTGATGCAACCTGCACATATCGGCGAAGAAATTCAAAGATATGTGTGAAGTCAACCAACCCGCAGTGGGCCAGCGTGGATGACTATGGCCTAGTCACCCTAACTTAGGGTAGGCTCCAAGCCCCTCGGTGGGGACGTATAGTGAGCTGGTGATGATGATGATACAAGAATTATTTTCAGGATGCACTACTCGAGACACGTTCAGTTTTTATAAGCTATGCATATATTAATAAGGTGACCGATAATAGTACAATTAATTGTAACGCCGTGTCCTCTGAAGGTGAAGATACTTTGTCTATGAATCTTTTTGTCAATAGAACTCTAACATTTGAAGTTATAAAATATCCTGAAGGTAAGATAAAGATAACACAACTGTCCTTTTTTAGTGTATATGTTACCGGAAATGTGTGATAACTAGGAATTGTATACTTTGTCTAGGAAGAGTATAGACTTTCGAAGTTGTTTTGGCAATTTGTAAAATATTTCAAAGATTATTACGAGTAAATACACACATATCCTGGTAATTACACATTTGCTAGAAATTGTATGGAATTCCAAAATCGCAATAAAAAAGGCATGAAAACAATGTTTTCTATGAATAAAATAGCATTTGTGGGTTTTCAATAAGCTATTTTAGGAGTTATACATTGCCTAGTAATTATGTACAATGACAGATTTCATACATTTCCGTCAACATATAAACCACTAGCTGGTGCTCGCGACTTCGCCCGCGTGAAATTAAAAAAAAACATAGCCTATGTTACTCAGTGATAACATAGCTTTTTAATGGTGTTAGAATTTTTGAAATCGGCCCAGTAGTTTTTGAGTTATTTCAATACGTACAAAAATACAAATCTTTCCTCTTTATAATATTAGTATAGAAGATAAAGAATAATATTGTCTAACATTCATATTCCAGATATTACATTTGAATACACCACACAGGGTGAACTTTTTTGTAAAGTCGACGCATATCCAGAAGCATCTATAAAATGGTATCATAATGATTCGTTAGTTGAAAATACAAACAGTTTAGAAATAGTACCTGATCAAAGTATGCTCTTATTAAAATACATGACTCCACAACTGACAGGAGAGTACAGATGTGAAATTAGCAATAATGTTCAAAATAAGAGTTACACCGCAATAGTAGATATATCAGGAATTGGTAAGAAGGCATTAAATACCGATTTTTAAGTATTTCCTTGATTAAAAAACTTTCCATTAGAAGAATGAAATCTCACAAATGTACAAACGTATTATGCGTATTGTAAGAGCGTGCGTACACCTGAAACTAAACTAGCGCACAACTATTTAGTCTCGCTTAAATCACTATTAGTTTATATGGACGTGCACATACTACTTGATTTTATAGTTGTGCAACTAAACAGTTGATTTTGCTTCGAAACAATCGACAATCGCACAACAGTTGTACGATGGATTAGTCAAAGGTGTGCTCTTAACGTTTTTTTTTTCTAATATTTAAATAAATTAAATGTTCTTTCAAAATCATTACAGAATTGCCAGAAATAAAATTAAAGGATTCTGAGCTCGTGTTCCGTTTAGACGACATGGTTGATATTGAATGCTTGTGAGTATCTTATTAATTGTATTATATTATACTAGCTTTCGCCCGCATCTTCGTATGCGTGAAATTAAAAAAAAAAGTAAAAAACACATAGGGTAAAATACCCTATGTGTTCTTTCAGACCATCCTCTACATCTATGTCAAATTTCACCAAGATGTGTTCACCCGTTTAGGCTACAAACTCTTAACAAACATCCATCCATCCATCTAAACTTTGCATTTATAATATTAATATGATATTAAGAACTAAGATTAGTAAGATTTGATTGTAACGGTGCTCAGTTTAATTACCCAGTCGGGTTAGAATATTATCCCTTCTACAAAAGCTTGCTTTATTAGTCAATGAGCATTCGCCCGCGACTCCGTCCGCGTGGAATTAATAAAAACAAAAGTGAGTAGCCTATGTGTTCTTCCAGACTATCCTCTACATCTGTACCAAATTTTATCAAAATCCGTTCAGCCGTTTAGGCTACAAACTCTCACAAACATCCATCCATCTAAACTTTCGCATTTATAATATTAGTATTAGTATGATTACAATTTGCAAGTTGTGATTGCAATTTGTCCATATTTGTGGGATTTTTTTCACAGTGAGGCAAACCGTTCATAAATAGTTCCCTTGTATATTTCAATTTTAGAATTAACAAAGGTGAACCAGTACCAGACGTGAATTGGAAATTCAAAACAGAAAATGGTTACGGAGATATCCCTAAAGGGGTTAGTGTTGAAGAAAATCATCTTAAAATCACATCAATCAAGACGGAGCATATTGGTATCTACAAATGCGAAGCTGCGAACATTTTCGGTTCGGATTCAAAGGAATTGTTTATTAAAGTTGAATGTGAGTAATAAAAGTATTCAATTTCACATTATCTATACATATAATAAAATTCGAGTGTCTGTTTGTAATATCAAAAGAAAAATTTTCTAGATTTCGGGAAGATGATGTATTTGCGTTGCTGATAACGAAAATCACATCTAAATTTTTTTGTCTGTCTGTTGTCTGTCCGCAAGCTACGTTTGTTCCGGGTAATCTCCGAAACGGCTGGGCCGATTTCGACCGGACTTTCACTAAAGAGTAGCTGACATAGACGGGCATATTATAGGCTATTTTTTTTATCTTAAAATTGCGCGGACGAAGTCGCGGGCAACAGCTAGTTTTTAATAATTCAATAATTAAAAGAGTAACGATGGGTATGCTGCGAATTGCACGTCAGGAAATTTTAATATTATATATTCTATAGTTAGAGCGGACGTACACCTTTGACTAAACTGTCGCACTACTGTTGTACGATGGTCGGTTGTCAATTGTTTCGTAGAAATTCGATAAGGTAGGTTTCATGTATGATGATTAAGCTAAACATTTTTGCTTTTATTTTTCTAGATCCACCGAAAATAAATTTTTATGACAAATTGAAGACAGTAAAACTAGACGAAGATGTTGAATTAGCTTGCGAAGTCGACGCTATACCGAAAGCGGATGTAAGATGGGAAAAGAAACAAGATAATATTGTCATACCCCTTGATAGTAGACACGAAACGGATGAATGGAACACTCTCAGGTAGTTAGAAATAAAATTTAATACACTTATTTATTTAGTCTAAGGTTAGCGTGGTATGGACATGTTATGCGACGAGACGATGCAGACATAAACCAGAAAGCGTTAAGATTGAATGTGGATGGCTACAAAGGTACAGGACCGAAGTAAGTATGGATGGGTTTTGTGAAAGAGGATATGCTCATAAAGGGAGTGGATTCAATTATGACGGCCGATAGAAATGTATGGAAGAGCACATGTGCCGACCCTCCGTAGGAATAAGGACAAGTTGATGATGATTTAGTCTAAGAAATATTTTAAAATAGCTTCCTATCTGTAACTATGAGGTCGTTACTTTATTTAGAATACGATAGTTATTGTAATTGGTTTTTAGGTTTAGAGCAACGTCCACAGACTCAGGAAACTATCATTGCATCGCAGAGAACTCTTTAGGAAGGTCGGAACGAATTGTAACACTGAATGTTTTGGGTGAGTTTGTGACAATATTGGAAAATATGAGCGTCGAACGCTTTTCCATGTACAATTTGAGCTGCAATAGTTTGAACATTTACAAACGCGGCGCGCAAGAAAAATCAATGCAAAAATTCTGTACGAAAAAAGTCGGCTACTGATACACGGCTACTTTATTTTTTACTAGCTTTCACCCGCGACTCGGTCCGCGTAGTATTAAAAAAAAGTGAGTAGCCTATGTGTTCTTCCTGACTATGCTCTACATCTATGCCAAATTTCATCCAGATCTGTTCAGCCGTTTAGGCTACAAACTCTAACAAACATCATCCATCTAAACTTTCGCATTTATCTCACTAATATATTATAATATTATAATATAATATAATATATAATATCTCACTAATAATATAATATATTATAATATTAGTGAGATAAATGCGAAAGTTTAGATGGATGGATGGATGGATGGATGTTTGTTAGAGTTTGTAGCCTAAACGGCTGAAAGGATCTCGATGAAATTTGGCATAGATGTAGAGTATAGTCTGGAAGAACACATAGGCTACTTAGTTTTCTTTTAATTGCACGCGGACGGAGTCGCGGGCGAAAGCTAGTAATATTATAATAGTATGAAGTAACTTATAATTCCTTTGTTTATACTTACTGCTATCTAATTAGTTATTTGTAGGAAGGGGCGGAGTTTTTGTTTGTTGTTGTATTGGACAAGGCAATTTTTCATAAAGTGGAACACCGCGGATTTCCGCGAATGTACCATAGAAATAAGTATAAAAATACTCAGAAAAAACAATGAAGTTTCAAGAAAGTGGTTAAAACAATACAGCTTAGTATGTTAAAAGAGTTATTGTAAGCGATGGATAAAAATGTACACGCGAAACACTCCGCCCTTGACCCGGTCGTATCGACAAAGGTTAATAGGAGACATTGATAAGTCGACTCTAGGTAATATTGATTTTTTTATTTCAGTCTCCCCGTATATTGATCCACCGCCACGCAAAGTAATAATGATCAGAGCTGGTGAAACGGTAACATTACAGTGTAATGTGCACTTCGGTTATCCTCTCCCTACGACTAAATGGGAATTTATAGCACTTAATTCAACTCTCACGACTTTGTCAAGGTAAATAATGATTTAGTTTACTAAGGGCCTGTCAAACCACTGGCTAGAGGCTCAGATAGCTTAAAAATTACGTCACTGTCAGATATTTTAGTCCCTTTCCCGTTCCACCGTTATCTTATAAGGAAAGGATTGGATGGGAAAGTGGATTTGACGGTGGAGGAGGCGCATAGGAAGGAGAAATATCCTCTTTATGTGCGTCTCCTCCTCCGTCGATTTAGGGTAGGCAACGCATCTGCAATTGCGGATGTCTATGGGGAGTGGTCGCTTCGCCATTTTGGCGGATTTAGGTGGCCGCTTGCTCGTTTGCCACCTTAATCTATAAAAAAAGATAAGGGAACAAAATCAGATATTTCCATCACATATTTTACACGTTGGATTGTTATCAGACAATTTGCAATTTGGTGGGACAGGCTCTTAGGACACATTTTTTTTTTTAAATTGGAAATGATATAACATTTTACCTTTTATTTCAGGGGAAGTTCTACAAACGAACTCACTTTAGAAAATGTATCAAAAACGCACGAAGGATCGTACATTTGTTTGGCAGAAAACGCGGCGGGTTCTGATACGATTAAGATTGATCTTAAAATGTTATAATGCTAAGATTGAATAATAATCGTGCTTTATAATGTGTAATACAATTTTTTACTTGCTCTGTCTATATTAAATTCTATTTATAAGTTGTTTATAACATTCATTAAATTTATCTTACTTACCCTACAAATCAAAAACTAGTTTACTTTTATGGCTTTAAAAAAAAATACAACAGTTTCTATTGAAGTGTATGTACAAATAATTCCAGATTTGTATACTTTTTTGTTATTTTTATAAAGCCCGCTACATTCGATCAGTTACTCCACAGTTAAAGCGCTAACTTATAACTAAACGTCTGTAGCGGGATTAAGGAAATATTAAAAATGTTGACTGTTATTTTGCAAAATCCCCTAATAAATTGCAGTACCCACATCTGTGAATTTAAAGTAGGTATTTTAGTATTTTTCGACCGGGGTTGAAAACCATAGATCATCCACAGTATTTTTTCATTACTTGCTCTTTGATGCCTGGTCGATACTAAAACAGTTGGACAGTAGCGCTCAACTACTGGACTGGTATTCAACTAGCCTATACTAGCTATTGTAAACACAAACTGGCGCCAGTGATGCGCGGATCACACTTGGCCAGTGCAATTGGTTATTAGTGTGGCAGAACTGTATTGCCGTTGCTTTTTCACATTAAGCCAGTCTAATAACCTTGGTCTCATCAAGACTTCATATAACAATGAGATCCACATAGCTGTTGAAATTCTTTTTTTAACTGAAACTAATTTTATAGCCCCAAAACCCCACATTAAGTTACCATTCTGTCAATTCAGCTTTTTTACAAGTGTAAATGCATTCCGACATCGGAGTGCTTTTTTTGATTTTCGCCACAGTCATTCCGATGTTACAGAAAACATTTTTATTCAATAATCGCGAAAATGTACATTGAAAGATGTTGACAGATTAAAAACCACAAACCTAAAAATGGCGCTCATTTCCTGATTCGCAGTCCAAATAATACTTCTGTTAAATGAGCAACATGTGGTTCCAGTGGTGGTGCCAGTTGATAGACAGTTCAGTCATTCCTAGCCACGCCCAAGCTACCGTTCAACTGTACTGGCCAGGTGTAACCCGCGCATTTGTACTCTATGACTCTATGTTACATTCTGTCATGCATTCAAGTTTAGGTTATGAAAGTGACAAGATAATTTAATGTTTTATTTTGTTTAAAGTAATGTTAATGTGAATTTTGAAAAGAAAATGCAAGTAAAACATGACTTGTAAATTTCCTCCGTATATCCTTCAAGAACTTCCTGATATTACAGATGTTATAAATTACCCATTAAAAAATGTGCATCGTATTAAGGTACGTAATTATTGGCAAAATATCAAAAATTGCTAAAAGACATCTCAGGATTGTATTCGGTAGATTTCAAACTATACTAAAATTGTTCTCTTGATGTTATTATATCATTTCTTTTATCTTTTAAATCTATTTATAAACTTACTAGCTGTTGCCTACGACTTCGTCCGCGTGGTGTTTAAAAGTTCAAAACTTACGTTTGCCCTTTTTTTTCAACCATTACCATTTCGCCTTCTTAATACGTATTAACTTAGTAGTAATCTACGTAATAACAGAAATCTACTGATGCAACATTTCAAATTTTTCGGTTATCCTTATCGTTAGTGTTTGCGATATCTTCTAAAGTATTTGACCAATTTAAATACTGTACAGGACAATTTTATTCTACTTTAAATTCTCCTGATAAAAAGACATTTATTTGGATAAGGATTAATATTGAAACCAATAAAACAACGACGCAAATAGCATGTGGTTTTTAATTCATTTCGTAAACAAAAAAGTGGTTGTTGTAAGAAAATCGTTAAAGATATCATCATGGACTTTTCAGTTGAACTTTTTGAGATTCACAATTTCTTCATAAGCTGAGAAAAGTTAAAATATCGTGATTATTTAACGCCGGGGTTCAGAAATACGCTGTTTATTTATGGTTCCTAAATATTAGTAATAAACAAATATAGCTCATGTTACTCACAGATACTTTTCTAATGGTGAAATAATTTTTTATATCGGCTCAGTAGCTTTTGTATGAATCAAAAACATACAAAAATCCAAAAAAACAAATGTTTCCTCTTTATAATATTAGTATAGATAATTTACATAGTAGGTGGAAGTATTTTAGTTATCATCAACCTGCTCTTGTCCTTGTGAAGGGTCAGCATAGTACTCCTCTTCCATGCATCTCTATCAGCCGTCATATCTGAATTCAGTCCCTTAAGCATATCCTTTTTCACACAATCCACCCATGCTTTTTTCGGTCTTCCACCTTTGTAGCCATCCACATTTACAGAATCAGCATTTTGGTTATAGAAAACAATTGTATTTTAATTATTTTTCAGTTTACATGTTTTGATGTGTCCAAATCATTGATAGCGTTTGGTGCAACCAGTGGAGGTATATATGTGTACAATAGAAGTCCCTGTGAATTTGTTCAGCTTATACCAAATAAGGTTTGTACAGTATTCAATTTGTTTTATCTCACATTCTGTTATATAATTTGATCTTTGCCAATGGCAATTTTCATTGCCTCAATGTTCCTGAAGTTTGTTTGCTTACTTCACTTATAAAAATACTGGATCCCATCACATGTAGGATATCAATGTCTGAAATATATAACATTTCAATTATTGCCTTTTATACTTATTCATTATATTGTTTTACTCTATGACCGGCTTTTGATGGCTTTATCCACATTAACACAATAATTTCTTATATAAAAATATAACCTATGTTACCCAGTAATAATGTAACTTTCTAATGGTAAAAGAATTTGTCCAGCAGTGTTTATTTTATACATTACATTTAAAAAGTAGATGAATTGATGAAGTCAATTAAAAATGCAAATCTTTCTTCATAGTATTACTAGCTGTTGCCCACTACTCTGTTGGCAGAATTAAAAAATATGTGTTCTTCCAGACCGTTTCACATCTATGCTAACATTTAGTGGTCCAAGGACTTGACACTGGCCCAATCCGCTGAGGGAGAGCCATAAACAAAAAATAGAATAGAATAACATTTAGTGAGATCCATTAAGCTATTCTAGATAAACGTAGTAACAAACATCTATCCATTTAAAATTCATCATTTAAAATAATAATAAGATGAAATACTAGTATAGGTTATTGCAACAAAACTCTCCCAATCCACTCAGACATCTTTCCCCATCTCTACTAAATATTTGTTTGAGAGAAGTCTGATTGTTATTGTATTTTATAATTTTCAGGATGGTCCAATAACTCGCTTGACGATATCACCTGATGAAAAACATGTTGGTTTTGCAAATGGGAAAGGCACGGTTACTGTCACTGGATGTGATCAAACTCTCAGCGGAGGGCATTCCTCTGCAGCCTCTAAGGATCACCATGGCAACGAAATCACAGCGATGGTTTGGTGTGGGAACATGCTCTTTTCTGGTGATGATGTTGGACGAGTATCAGTGCTTCAATTACAAAGTTTCATTGTAAGTTTTTTACAACATTAATTAACAATGCATGTTTTATAGTTTTGACCAATATTATTTTTAGTTTTGAGATTTGATAGTACCTTAGTTAGAATACCATTCTGTTGACACAAATACCTACTTCATTACTATAAAATACAGTTAGATATTTTTTAACATAAATGTTTTAATCTTTGTGTGTCGATGATTAATATGTTTATTATATGCAATGTTACATTATAAAGGAGGTGATATAATGTTTAAGCTAAAACTGTTTAGAACATTGTCTAAGTATAATTAAAATAGAATGGTAAAGCCTCTAAAATTCAAGGAAAATTTTGAGTGTCAAGAAAAGTTTATTAAACAGTTTCTTCATTCAATAAAGTTTACAATATATTGAATGCTTTGTGCTTTTAAGTTTAAAAAAAAAATCTCTCAATTGCAGGCTAAAACAATATTTCAAAGCTCGTCTCAAATAATTTTATCTCTCGATTCGAGAATTTGTCAATTGGACGCCAAAGATTGTATGTTACTTGTATCAACTCTCACTCGCTGCTATATTTGTAATATCGTTCAAGAGCAATACAGACAGATTGGACAAAAACTTAGAGATGGTGAATTTGGTGCTTGTTTTGTAACAAAAGATAATGCTAATTTGAATGGAGAACTAGAGAACAGTCAACAAGATTATACTGAAGTAAAGAAATATAGTATTGTTGATGGAGAATTAGGTTTTACTGTTGGAGAACAATTTTCAAACACCCTCATATATTGTGCCAGACCATCTTCTAGATTATGGGAAGCAACAGTTGATGGTATGGTGCGGAGAACCCATCAGTTTAAACAAGTATTAGCTAAACAACCAATGAAAGTCACAACAGATTCTTTTAATAATGAAACCATCACAATTGAAAGTTCAGATGAAAATAGTACTGGACAATCTGTGATTTTTCCCAAACTATACTCTATAAATGGTGCCATATTCTCTTTCAATAGACACGCTTTATATTTTTTAAATGTTCACAATTTAGATGATACTTTATGGTTTGATAAATATGATAATATTATAGATTGCAAGATATACCATGATTTGTTATACATTTGGCTCAGTAATGGATCTCTGATTTGTACAAGATTCATGAAACTGCATAAGTTTTTAGTTCAATGTTATTTAGATGAAAAATATACACTATGTGCGGATTTATGTGCTTTGTACCATGATTATTTGCTATCAAGTGTTCCGCCGAAGTTGCATATATTAGTTGGATTGAAGGATAAATTAAAAAGCAACGGATCATTGGATAGAATTAAGGATTTATTAGAAAAGCTTGATAGTTTAAAATTGAGTGAAGCGACTCAAATGAAATCAGGGATTTATGTTGTTGATAACACATATCATGCGCAATCAACTTTAGATGAAAAATCAGAAATTAACGAAGAAATGTATACAGTGCAACCCGACCCTTTACTAGCATTGAAAGGTCTTAGTAATGCGGTATCTGATAAAATCACAGTTAGCAAAAAGATATTAAAAGATAAATGGGAAGATATAGAAGAAAAGGTAAAACAATTTAATTCAGAAAGACAAAGTATACAAGAAGTACCATTAAAAAATGTCCAAGAAATAATTCCAAGAAAGATAATTTCTGAAGACTTTACGGAACATCCATTGCTATTAGATGAGGATATTGTTTTTAAAGTTTCTAGTCAAAAAACCATAGAAATTGACAATACTGTAGACAGTGATATAATAAGCAGGTCGCTTTATCAATATCATAGATTAAGCTTAGTTAATAAGGAAATGGAGAAAACGAATTTAACCTCTCTAATTGAAAGTAAAGCCTGTGATATTAGCGAAGTTTATGAACTAATGATTTCTTTGGAGCAATATTGTATATCAGTAGGGGCTTTAGATGAATCAAAATTCGTTCCTAATGATATTTTTCTAACATATTTATGCCTTTCAACGAACAAATGCGATTTATTAGATGCTATTATAAATGATGAAGTATTATACAAATATTTCGTAGATTCCTGCATATCAATAAATGTGAAATCACGTAAACTGTCGAATGTTGGTTGTGAATGTGGATTTCCTCTACCTTTTGCTAGAACCAATGAGATACCGGTTTACTCTGAATTGATAGACGAGTTTATAGAAAGGCAATGGTCGTGTCAAACTAAAGAACAATGCTATGAGATTTGTAAAAAGATGCCATATTTGTGGAGAAAGATTTTATATCTACGAAGGAATGAAGATTTGTTGAATGTTTTAAGGATTTTATTGCAAATGTTAGATGAGTCTCTCTTACATTCTTTCTTGCCACAGTTTACATTAGACACGTGGGACCGTGCGATCCAATTGTATGCAGTTTTACACGCAAATATGTGTTTGAATTGTAATAAGAAATTCGATCATATATCAGTTAAAGCTATGCTAAGTTGGGATGATTTGGGTTCTTTGATAATAAAATCAGTTGGAGGGAAAAATGCAATTGAATTAATGAAAAAGCATAGCACTTTAATAGACATGGGCTCTCTGACTATAAAGTTCTACCATTCTTGTTTGTTGGCCTGCTTATATGAGAAGTATGACGTCACACTTGTACCACAACTCGTTGATACAATATACAGTTCTTATGAATTTGAAGAATCTAGATTGGAGGTAATTATTTAATACTTTACTTAATACTAGTTGTTGCTCACGACTTCGTCCTCGTGAAATTAAAAAATGTAGCCTATGTTACTCACTGATAACGTAGCTTTTTAATAGTGAAAGAATTTTTTTTAAATCGCCCAGTAGTTTTGAGTTATTTCCATACATAGAAAAATACTCTCTTCCCTCTTTATAAAATTAGTATAGATTACAATTTTGTGTAGTTCAATGTGCTTGAATTATACGTCGTTTCGATCAAACGTCTATATTAAGTAAACAGACAAACATCAAATCCTATACATGGCGGTCATTATTTTGTGAAAATTGTGTAATGAAATTAAGTGATATTGCAAAATAAGCGCTGGAATACACAAGACAGTAGCTGGCACACATGCAATACATACCAATAGACATGTATATGCTAACTGGCATGCCAGTAACTATCATCCAAGTTCAAGGAGGTCGACATGTCTTGTCTTGTACGGTTTAGTGAACTGGATTACAAGTTACTGTATTATTTCACTAGAATATGTATGTTTGGCTAGTGCTAGTTACATTTTTTTTATTTACACAAGAAAATATATAATGTTTTACAAATAATGTGGCCAAACTGTACAACAATTTGTTGGTGACAGACACTCATTTCTTATATCTATTCTTATATATTTACTTATTTTTATATTTTTATTTATTTAGAAGCTACTGTTACATTTTACTAGTATATCACACACTCTAAGGATATCTTTTAGAATTAATTTAAAAGACTTTGTGTAACTTTTTTTTATTGCTTTTTCAGATTTGTAAACTGCTTAAATGCACTAAAAATGGTGAAATTAAGAATACAGCGTTACCGTTGACAGTTGCCGCCATGTCTGATCATTGGGGAATGAAACTTCGAGACAGATTGTCTATTAAAAAAGAAGAAACAATAACTCTACAAGAAATTTTAATAAACACGATTGTATTATTTAAAGGGGTAAGTGATTGTTCACTCTGTGGTTTACCATTACAGAATGAGGTTCTAATCAAAGATGGCGGTCTATGGACGTTTAAATGTGGTCATAATTTCCACGGCGCTTGTTTAGATTTAAATAAAATTAAATTATGCCCATCTTGTTCTCATTAAAAATATTGCCGTAAATATGTTTAAGTTATTTATTACTAGAGTTGTTTAATAAATAGAATTTATAGAACGACATAGTTATCTGGCTCGATGGAATTAGTGACATAAAATTATGGTATAGACCTACAAGGATCTTTAACAGTTACCAATAAACAAAAAAAATCCCAACAACAACAAAACCGCACTGATTTTTATCCTTGTTGCCAATGTGGTGTATGAAATAAAAATCGTGCGTAAAGCCCAAGATGCTTAATCCTTACTTCTACAATATTTACAGGGTATTAGAATATAATTATTTCTAGGTACCATTATTAACATAGAAAAACATTTAATTTGATAACAATGTAGAAAAGTAATTAAATTGGCTTATTATTTTGTATTTTCGATATCCTGAATAGGTATACAATGTTAACAATTGCAGTAAAATAATTGACGGCAATTATTCTCAAATGAGAACATATAAAACATACATTTACAATATGATTCAATTATTTACTTATTGTCTCACATCTTGCAAAGTGATCTTTAATTCCACAGGAGCCTCTTTTGTCTGGTACGGCTTATAGTTTTCAACTAACCTTATAACTTCATCCTTTAGCGCCTGAACACGGACTGGACCTATGTCATTCTGATAAGAAAAGCAATTAATTTTCATCTGCCGCTCATCTTTCGGAAATAATGACACACTACCTTCTTTCATAATCATTACTGCATTCTTTAAAAATTCCTGGCCTAATAGAACAAAATATGGCATAAAGTTTTTAGAAATTATATGGAAGGTCACATTACCGTAATTACATCCATCTATTTGTAAATTCAATGCACAATATCCTAAGGATTTAACTTTAATATACCAAGTCCACTTAGTATAATACCATCGTCGTATTTCTGAGTAAACATCGGAGAAAAATAGTTTTCACTAATTAAATTTACGTCACTGCCTGAGTCAATTAATGCGATAACTTCAGTTTTATTTATTATTACCTTTTTCACTGGTTTACACTGTATTTTCTTAAAATTATCATTTTCTTCACTTCACTTTTGTGTTAATGGCGTTTCCATAGAGATTTCGCCAATGTCAAGTACATATAACACTCAGAATCCCACCACGGGGGAGAAGGGATTTTATATCTAACAGTGTTTTTGAGAGGGATAGATTTAGCGGCAGAAGAGAGAAGAGCGTTTCTAAAGGATACATAAGAAGAAAGGACATTGTTAGGGTCAATCAAAGGAATATTCATTAATTCTTGATCTAAATGGGATCTAAATTCTGACCAATCAGCCTTATGAATATTAAATTTTAAGAGGGGAGAAAGGGAAGCATTAGGGATATAATTATGGGAATCAGGAATTGACAGAATGATAGCAAAGTGGTCACTACCATGAGTCGAAGGAAGGACAGACCAGAAGAGGCTAGAAGCCAAGGAAGGAGAAGATAAAGAGAGGTCCACAGCAGTCTTTGGATTCTGAGATGGAGGAACTCTGCGAGTAGGGGTTCCGTCGGTCAAATCAAGTTCATCACATAGATCAAGAAAAGGGAAAGAAATAGAATCACAGTAATAACAACCCCAAGCTGTATGGTGTATATTAAAATCCCCCAGGATAACAACAGGTGGAGGAAGACTTGTAATAATAGTTTTTAATTCAGCGAGAAGAACTAGGTTAGGTTCGGGGATGTAGATGGAGAGAAAGGAAATATTATTAAATCTAACAGCAATCGCAAAAATGCCATTACTGTGGGGAGGAAGGACGATTTGGTTAAATATCACATTTCTAGACACCAATATAGCACAACCAGCATAACCATCTGACCTATAGTCCCGTAGACATGAGAAACCCGGGATCCTAAAGTTGGATCCGGGCTTGAGCCATGTCTCCTGGACAGCAAAGATGGAAGGTTTATATTTATTAATAAGAGTGTTAATATCATTCTTCTTGTGACGAACGCTGTGACAATTCCACTGTAGGAATTTGGGCATTTTTAATAGTTTTATAAAGCTCAGTAAGTTTAGATACAACATTGTTCGGTAGTTCAGAGTCTCCAAAGCGGGAGAATATATTTATAATTGTAGAAAGTAAGAGTTTCAGGAGATTATCATTGGCAGATATACCATCTGAGGGGTAGGCACTCCCATTAGGGAGATAGCTTGATGAGCTTGTCTATCATAACTTGGACTTGATGCCGGAGCTGGAGGGGATTTTTGAGTAGTATAAGTGCGGCGATATGAGCGCGAACTGGATATGGTCTGTGAAAGAGGTGAGGATTGGGGGATGTTTTGGAAAGATTGAGTGGAAAAAAGGGGGAAGACGAACGAGAAACATCTGCAAAAGATTTTCTGACTTGTGGGAACCTAGCTGATGCTTCATTGTATGAAATATTCTCTTGAGACATAACTAATTTGATGCATTTTTGTCTGGAATGTTCAGGGCAGGATGAATCTATAGCTTTATGGTTACCAGAGCAAAACAAACAGGTAGGTATAGGAGATACACTATTACATTCGCTACCAGAGTGGGGTTTCGCACAAATGAAACAACGTGCTTTTGAGCGGCATTGAGTAGCCACATGGCCGAATCTACAGCAATTATTACACTGTATGGTTGGTAAGATATATGTTTGGACTGGGAGGGAAGTGTAGAAACAGAAAATCCTGTCTGGGAGTTTTTTTCCAATGAATGTGAGAACAACTGTAGGAGTCGGGGACCAAATTGGGGAGTTATTTTCACTTGACTTTTTGTTGAGCCGCCTGGCTCTGATGACTTGACCGAAACCTTCAGGGACTTCAATGGATGGGACTAAATCTTCAAGTGACCACTCTACTGGTACATCTCTCACAATACCCATGCGGGTCACATTATACGACGGGATAATGGCATTGTATTTAGCTGCGACAAGAGCTGGGTGGTCAAGAAAAGAATTCGCGGCAAGTGCAGACTTAAACTCGACCGAAACTCTGTTTCGGCCAATTCGTTTAACACCCTCTTTAGTCACCTCCTTGATTTCATTGTGGTGTAAAAAGTGACCAAACTTAATTGGATGAAGTGTAACATTAGATGAAGAATCACAATCATCACTAGCACAAAATAAATTTTTCAAATTTTTTAATTTATACAACTAATTAAAAGTACCATGATAGCTATACATTTACGTTTTTTAATAACTAAATCATTAATAAATGATTACCGGTTCTCATCCAATGGGAATTGCGCCATAAAATCTCTTTTTTGTCCTATTTTATTAAAGGACCGAAAACTACAAATTTCACATTTTATAAATTGTTTCCTGATCGACATTGTATATAAAATTTAAAAAACTTAACAGTTAAACGAACTATTCACAAATTCTACTAAACATTTAGTATCTACTAATTAGTTTATCCGCATGATAGATTTTGACGGACTTTGACAAAGACCTTCAACTCAAATGACACTTGTGGTAGAAAAGGAACTCTTGACGATAGAGTAAGAAAGCATGCTCATAATGACAACTTGACCAAATTTAATGTCATGACATTAAATTTTGTTAAGTTTGCCATCAAAAAGTCCGTTTATGCCATACAAAATATTTTTTGTTCGAAGTTTCGCTAGCCTGAGTAAAACAAGATGACAAGTGACAAATAACTATTTCTTCTTTTGATTATCTTTTCTTTTTAATCATAAACAGTTACTTGTCGCCGATATTCATTATTATATAAATTTTGCACAATTTTCTAATATGTGATGCGATAACATTGTTTAAATATATTGAGTGAGTTCACATTTTTAATAGAAGACAATATGTTGTAAATTTGTGCTCCTTCGAAAGTGATGTTTAGTTCGAACTTTTGGTAGGACGAGTAAACTTGCTCGCCGATTACTGCGTTTATTAGTGTGTGATATTTTTTCAAATGACATGTTAGTGTTTTTGTTTGTTTATAACTTTATATATAAAGTTTATTTTACATTAAAATTGTAATATGCTTCTTCAACCAGACTAAAACCTGGTATTAATTAGTCTATCCCTAACAGCCCGCCCCACTATCACATCCAGCCCATTTTCAACAGTTGGTTGTGTAGGTGTAGGGGCAGTGGACAAAATTACTTCTGCATCCTGGTCTGTAGGGTTTCCTCTCGAATCTATGAGCATGTTATGCAGTACCACACATGCAATAACAATTTCTTCTGCATAGTCAGGGTGATAATAAAGGACACGATGACCTAACAAACATCGAAATCTAGATTTAAGAACACCAAATTCCCTTTCTATGCAGTATCGGGCCTTGACATGCAATTTAGTGTAGTTGTCTCCACTTGATCCTGGTTCTGCATTCAGGATTGGTGTCATTAGGTAACTTTTTTGAGGGTAACCACTGTCACCTAACATGTCATAAGTAATATTTAACATGGAACATCACCTTCTAAATATTTTTCTACCATAAATACTATTACTCAAAAACCAAACTGACTCGCCAGATCGTTGCAGGGGCTCCATATGATTTTGCAGTCTGCTACTTGCCCATATATGACTGTCATGACTTGCACCACCAAACTCGGCATTAACATTAGTGTTTCTGAGATCACTGTCCTGACACCTAAAATATTTAATTGAGATTAATCCTTAAATCATCTCACATTTGTTACAACAAATATTAAAAGGTTCATACCATTTGGACATTAAGAGAATGGAAGCCTTTTCTGTTATAAAACAAGGTTCATCTGCGGCTGGATCTATGGCCACATGGGTGCAATCAATGGCACCAATTACACCAGGAAAATTAAACTTAGTGTAGAATCTGTAAAATAAAATTTGTAATTGGTTGTATTGCTCGAGGTAATAAAAATAAAAAAATTGTAACCGATTATAATAATAATAGCCTTTATTCAGATAAATCAATTTACAATATTAGTTTTAATTATTAAATAAATATTAAATGTCATTAATCATCTGTTTGTCCGTTACCGACATAGGCCTCTTCCAATTTCCTCCATTTCTTTCTTTTTGTTGCTGTCCTGGTCCAAGTATGTCCCGCTACTGCCTAATTTAGTCTACCCATCTTTTAATTGGTCTTCCACGCTTCCTTTTTTTCCCTTTGTAACCGGTTGCTTTGCAGAAATAACACTTTAGAGCCTAAGACCCTTGGTTAACAAATCAACGGGCATTCTAAGTTGAAATATATTCTGTGTTAATTAACTTGTTTTTTACTGCATCTAACATAATGGAAAGGAACATATGTTTTGATCATCGAACATTGAGTTAATGTTAGGTTAAAACGAAAATTAAAACGGCTTAACGTATTTATTATCCGGTGACGGCACCGACTAGTTTCAGACCCTTAGGGGGTCCTTCAGGGCGAGTATTAGTAAGCTTTAGTACGCGGTCACGTCGCGCCTCGCACTGCGGGCCAGGGCGCGGAGGGGGCGGGGGGCGCAGGGAGCGTTGTGGCCGCTTCGTGCTTCGGCGACGGAGATGTCGACGGGCTCAAAAATATTGAGGTGTTGCTATTGTTGTTAAAATTGAAGAAGGACCCCCGAAGGGTCTGAAACTAGTCGGTGCCGACTTCTTCTTCTTCTTCTTTAGCTCTACAGCTCTTTGTGGGCCTTGGCTTGGTCCAGCAACTTTTTCCATTTCGGCCTATCTCTGGCCACGGTCCTCCAATTTTCTATGCCAACGTTTTTCGCATCTCTACTAATGCCGTCTATCCACCGGAGCTTTGGCCTCCCTCGACTTCGACGACCCTCGGGATTACTCGTCATAACGCATTTAGGAACTCTAGTGTCATCCATCCGTTCCACGTGGCCCGCCCATCTGAGCCTGTTCAATTTAATGTGTCCCGCCACGTGCAGCTCTTGGTACAAGTCATAGAGCTCCTGATTGTAGCGGCTGCGCCATTGGTTTTCTTCACACACGGCACCGAAGATGCGTCTCAGTATTTTTCGCTCGAACACCAACAGTGCATTCTCATCCCCCTTACTAAGAACCCAAGTCTCAGAACCATAGGTGAGTACTGGCCGCAAAAGCGTTGTGTAGAGTAGTAATTTCATTTTTCGAGTAAGAAGTTTAGACCGAAAATATCTCAACAGGCCGAAGTAGCATTTGTTGGCCGCCAATATTCGTCTCCTTATTTCCGCGGATATTTCGTTCTCCCTCGTTACCATTGAACCCAAATAAATAAAACTGTCCACCACCGCAAAGTTGTTATATCCTATGGTCACAATCTTTTCATTGATATCGGCTGTTGATCGCGAGGCATGCATGTGTGTCGTTTTTTCCGCATTCACTGAAAAACCTGCTTCGTTGGATGCTTTTTCGAGAGCAAGATACGCACTATCCATTTCATGCCTAGATCTGGCTATGATATCTATATCATCTGCATAGCCCAATATTTGGACGGACTTATAGAATATGGTTCCTGATGTGTTGATCTTGGACTCTCTGACGCATTTGTCCAGGACTACGTTAAACAGAAGACACGAAAGCGAATCGCCCTGCCGTAGGCCGTTAAATGTGCTAAACGGTTCGGAGTAGTCGGAATCCACCTTTATCTTACATTTTGTGTTTTGTAGTGTCATCCTAGTAAGGCTTATAAGTTTATCAGGGATGTTAATGTCTCTCATGGCTTCATACAGGTATGCGCGGTTCACGTTGTCATAGGCAGCTTTAAAGTCGACAAATAGGTGATAGGTATCCACATTATATTCTAAACATTTTTCAAGAATTTGACGGAGACTAAATATTTGATCGACCGTGGATCGGTTAGGCCTAAACCCACACTGAAATTCGCCTAGTTTTTGCCTCAACGTATGGCGAGAGTTTATTAAATAACACTTTGGCCAAAACTTTATAACCCGTACATAAAAGTGAAATACCTCGGTAATTCTTGCACTCTAATACGTCACCTTTCTTGTGTAGTGGACATATAGCTCCCACATTCCATTCGCTAGGCATTTTTTCACTGTTCCATATCTGGGTAACTAAGGAATGCAATACTAGTAGAATTCTAGGACCACCGTACTTTATAAGCTCGCCAGGGATATTGTCTATTCCCGGAGATTTATTGTTCTTCAACCCTTTCACAGCTATGGAGACCTCCTCCAGGGTTGGTGTCATGGAGTTAATTTCGGGAAAATTTATTGTATCTCGTTGATACGGGTCTTCTGCGATGTTATTTCCTAGTAGTTGACCGAAATGGTGTGCCCATCTTTCTAAAACTTTATGTCGCTCGCTTAGTATTTCTCCGTTCTGATCTCTACACGCTGTTGTTCTTGGTCTAAATTCTCTCCTTCCTTTATTTATCTTTTGGTAGAATTTTCTTACATCGTTTCTTAAATAATCATTCACCATGTCTTCGGTTTCTGTTCTTATATAAGCTCTTTTCTTTTTACGATGCACTCGTTTTTCTTCTCGTCTGCGCTCCATGTATTCTTTATGTTTCTTTCGTGTATAAAAATTACGCATTTTAAGATATGCCTCATTTTTTCTGATCAGTGACGACCTTGCACTCCTCGTCGAACCATTCCTCTCGTTTTGTACATCTTTCATATCCCACTGTGTTTTGTGCTGCATTATTGATTATAACTTGCAACTTACGCCATTGATGTTCTGGGTCTTCACTTTCACTTTGGTCAGTAACTGCCAGTAGTTTTTCTATTTCATTCTGATAGAGAATTCGTACATTAGAGCCATCCTTTAAGAGTTTAGTATTAAACTTTTTTCCTTTTTGCGTTTTTCTATATTTTAGGTTAGATAATCGGGCTCTTATTCTTGCAACGATGAGAAAATGATCAGAATCAATGTTAGCTCCTCTATGAGTCCTAACATCCAATAAATTCGAGTAGTGCCGGTTATCTACGAGGACATGGTCAATTGATTAAAAGTTTTGCCGTCTGGGGAGCACCATGTCATTTTGTGTATGTTTTTATGGGGGAAGCATGTACTACCTATCACCAAATTTAGAGATACCGCAAGGTTGATCAGACGAATCCGTTATCATTGGTGTTTTCGTGCAAGCTGTGATTGCCAATTGTCGGACGAAACGTCTGCTCCCTGCCAATTTTAGCATTAAAGTCGCCAATAATAATTTTAATATCTCCTCTTGGTATCATTATACATATATCTTCTAGTTCAGAATACCAGCGCTCCTTTAATTCATCATCTGATTCTTCAGTCGGCGCGTGGACGTTTACAATTGTGTAATTGTGAAACTTTCCCTTTATTCTAATTGTGCATAGCCGTTCACTAACTGGTTTAAAATCGATAACTAAGGACTTCATCTTCCGATCGACGATGAAGCCGGTGCCAAAAATGTGGTTTTTCTCATGACAACTATAATAAGTATTAAAATTAGCCTTTTCTATTATGCCTTGTCCTGTCCAGCGCATCTCCTGTATTGCCGTTATATTAGCACCGTGGGTTGTAAGTTGTTGGCATAGTAATCTAAGTCCCGCTTCTCTATATAGTGACCTCACATTCCAACTACACAGGGTAAAATCGTTAACCGTTTTAACATTGCCAGGTCGTTTTGTAAAAATCCGGTCGGGTTTATTATATGCTTACACACTTTCGTAATCGTGGTTTGATTTCAGGCGAGTGAGTGATTAGCTCCCTGCGCCCTAGACCTCTGATGGGGCTGCCACCTTTGAGATCGAGGCCTAACTCCGTTTGATTTCGGGTATCGTCCCTGCCGAGTAGAACCAGTTATAAGGCGCTGGTTACTCGCCTTGCGCCCTTCGTCCTTAGCATCTGTGCTCTAATATTAGGTGGTGTCCGTGCACAAGGCACGGGCACAGAAGGTCCCAGGGGGTACGACGGGGACGTGGACAGATCGGACTGGCTGGTATCTGCATTCTTGTGTACTCACCACCAAGTACTGCAGAGAGTAGATGAGCATTTTATAGAAGTCCACAGGCTCGGCACCTGCAGACCCCACTCATACTGTCTTACCAGCTTCCCCCCCCAGTCGGTGCCGACACCGGATAATAAATACGTGAGTTAAGCCGTTTTAATTTTCGTTTTAAAGTAATGTCTCACGATAGTTTAAACAATTTATGTTAGGTGTTGGAACTGGCTTCAGTAGACGGCGTGCGTACGTTGCTTGCAGTGAACACAAATTGATTTTGACAATTTTGATCGTGCGAGGAAGTCGATGACGGCATAAGTGTTATTGTATGACTTTGGTAATTGTAACAATCGATATGATCCTGGTCTATACCTTTTTCAACTAACTGCGATATCACATCTTACCGGGCCAGATAAATTTGTCGCACTATAATATAATTGAAATTTTAGTGTTTTAGACTCGTCCTCATAGTTGATACTGTTTTTTTTTGTAATTTATTTCTGACTACTACTCAGTATTTGTGAATGATAATAATTTTACAATATGAAATACAAATTCGTCATGCTAACAAAATGTTATTAGAAATTGTTATGCTTTAGTATAGTCAAACCAAGAATTTAAAAAACCTATCCGGGGGCGCTTTAATCCGCTCTAGTTGCCTTTATTACATCACTTTTTAATGTACGCAAAATTATTTTCATACTGCATATGGTAAGGTTTTTTGTATTCCTGGTTAAGTAAACCGAACATAGAAAATGTATGTATAATATAACCAGTGTAATATTAGTTAAGGCGATGTATTTAAAATGTATACTGATAATCTCGAATATGTGTTGATTTTTGATTGAAGGCACATTTTATCTGAATGGAATGTCATTTATGAATGGTAGGGATTTTCTACATCCTGCACAGGACGAGCTACAATCGTAGCAAAGCGTTGGGGGGTCACGGTCGCGTTCCAAATGGAGATCCCGCGACCCCTCGTTAGCGCTGTGGGAGACCACCGTGGGGTTTTTAGTTGGTGCAAGCCCAACCTCACTCATCTTTACCCCTATAAAGTTGAGTATGCGATCAGGCATTTCCCCACGCTAAAAAAAAAAAAGGGATTTTCTACATATATGTGGGAGAGGTAAAACTTAGTATTCGTTTGCTGAATTTTATTGATGGACACTTCTATAGTTTTTTAAGTTTTAACTGGCTAACGGCCGAATACTGGAACATTTTAATATGTGACAGCGCCAAACGTGGCGTTATAAACTCTAAATTCCTTACAAATGAAGTTCATTGAAATCAACACCCGCGTATCTAAAAGGCCTTGCATACGCGCCTAACCTTCCCGTCGGTAAATCGCTCGTTTCAATAATTTTAAGTGTTTTATATTAGCATGTCCTAACCTTTTGTGCCATAAATCACTATTTATTGTGACCTTGCCGGAAAGAGCGATCGGCTCTGGAGGTCTACGACCTGGACCAGTTGTCTGATGACCGCTGGGATCAGCTTTGGGCGTATCCTGTTCGTGGATTGGTGTCTCAGTAACCCCAGGGCCTCCCTTAATTGCTGCGTCTTGGTGGGTCTTTACAAATCATATAAAACAAACAATTATTAAGTTTTCTTGTTTTCATGCCGGAATCTGAATAAGGGGAGATTTCTTGAAAACTGGTCTTTATAGAATTTGACGTTTTATAGGGATTACTTCCGAGTCAAAATCTAAAGCTATGTCCAAAGGTTTTGACGTAGAGAATCACACTAACCAGCTTCTTGGTTAGTGTGATTCGCTTCTACATACGCTTGAGTCACTAATAACCCCGAGTACGGATGGCGTCCTTCGAGAGTAGAACAATTCATTCGTTTCTGACTCTACCTCTTGAAGTAATTTGATTGTAACCAAATCGGCACTAATTTTTATATATGAACTTCCAATTCCCATTATCATGGGCTTATTTTCTTCAGATAGCTCTGAAAACATTGATGTCCCAAACCACTCATCATCAACCTTAACGTTGATAGATCTTGATTTTGTGTGCGGCAAACTTAATTATATTTATAGAATCTTAAGTTTGTAACTAAGTCTTTCAGTAACTTATTATTTACACAAATGCGCTGAAAATAAAATGAGTGTGGTGAACTTTGATTTTGTTATTTAACCAACTTTGTTAATTTCCAGGTAGGCTGGGCCCCTATCCTGTTAATAGTTAAATAATATTGCTTGACGTTTAAATAAACGTATGTACGTACGTACGTAACGATTCTTATGTTAGTTTTTATCGGAAGAGAACATTGAACGGTGGCACTATTGCCAATAATTTAAATTATTTTTCCGCTGTAGAATTCGGCGTTTGGGCTGTATAGCGTTTCCAATACTGTTTTTTTTTTTACTTTCAATGTACTTTTTCGTTAGTCTAGTACAACTAGGGTAGCATGATATGAACTACTAGGCTTCATTACTCCCTAGTCAAACGGTTTATTAAATGTACGGCGTTTTCATTATTTTAATTTAACAAACTGTTATCTTCCTTAATACAGATTTGGAATAGCGTTTGTTGTTAGTCTGTTGCTTTCAGATAGGTATGTGGTGTCGTGGTGGGCAGAATAAAAGATTTCGTCTTAACTATTAATTTATTCACTCTTAAAATAAAATAAAAATCACTTGCACACGTCTTGGCTTGCCGTCTTAATACACCCTTCCTCTCATTCTTTTTTCATTCATCCATCCCGTTCTTTCCATTCAGTCGTTCATGCGTATCAATCTTATTCACCTAACATTCCTTTTCGTTCGGAAACCACAGACCTACATCTCGGCCATCCTGGGTTTGGCTGCCTCTAGCCACACACCATGATCTCCTCTGACATGCTTAGTATAACCTAAACACAATTTCGGTTATATTATACAAGCTACATTATACAAAATAAAAGAGACTTCACCCAAACATACCAGAATTACAATATTTCAATCTTATAGCTAAAACTAACCTATCTTATTACATAACATAACACATTATCCTTAACAATTATATACAGAATTAAACAATAACAGTTCACTACAACTGATTGCAACCATTAAATTCTTAACGAAACACAAAAAAAAAACTAAAGACTTGCATTTTGGATACAAAGTGTTTTTATTGCCCCAGAAATTTTTAACACCCCCCAATCTTTATAATATTACAATCATACGGAACCTTATACTGCAAATGCAAGACAAATTTTGTTCATTTTTGTAATTGTTATCTGACTACCTATGCCTTACACCTTGTATTATACGGGGTGAGATCTGCTCGAGTTATTTAAGAAAAATATCAAACAAAAATAGAAAAAGTAAGAACCATAAAAAAAATGAAAGTGGCTATTCGCCTAAAGTATCATGAAACCCAGGCCATGGTTTCATTTGATCTGCTGAACTACTTGTTTTGGTAGGTCCCTCTCTATAGCTATGCATCTTTTCTAGGTCATAACGGTCATTCCCTTGACTTTTGTTACTACATATGGCCCCAAAAACTTCTCCTTCAGTTTGAGACCTGAACCAATTGGGTCCTCTTGATGACAACTCTATCCCCTTCCTGATACTTAGTGCTTTCCTTTCTCTTCTTATTGTAAGACTGAGCATTTTCCGCCTGCACTTTTCCTATCTGCGCTTTAGCTAAACATCTTAACTCTTCCCTTTCCTGCATAAAACAATCTATATTCTCTTGTTGCAACAAATTGTAGATTTCTATGTCTTCATTTGTTTTCATCTTTACTCCGGTCATTAATTGAAATGGTGTAGTGTTGATACTTCTCTGAAAAGTACTGTTCAAGGCTTGCTGAAGACGGCTTACATGTCTATACCAAAGAGACTGATCTGAAATGTAAAGTTTTGTTAAAATTGGTATTATAATCCTATGTATTCTCTCAACTTGACCATTACCGCGTGGTACTCCAGTTGTGATCGTTACGTGTTCAATTTTTTCTCTTTCACAATAGTCTCTAAATTCCAAACTGGTGAATGCAGTGCCCCTATCTGTTATAATCCTTGTGGGGTTGCCAAATGTCTGCTGAAGGATTGAGAGTTTACTTAAAGTTTCTTTTGAGGTTGTACCCTTGGTAGGAAAAATCCAAACAAATTTTGAGAAACCATCTACTACCGTGAAAATATAATTATATTGTTTCTTTGTCTGTGATAAAGGTCCAATATGGTCACAATGCAGGGTATGCAATGGTATATTGTGTTTATCAATTGAGTGCAAAAAACCCCTCTTGATGTCCCTCCTTTCTTGTAGCTAGTAGACATGGTATACAGGTTACAAGAATTCCTCAATTTTATTGTTTAAATTTTTAATGAAGTAATCTTTACCAATTAACTCTATCATTTTCTTCTTAGAAAAATGGCCGCGCTCGTGGACTCTTCTAATTATTTCTGTTTCCATGCTTTTAGGAATAACTAATTGTTGACTCATACCTTTGTAAAGTAAGCCTCTTTCCAAATAGTAATCTGCAAAAGGTCTTTCCCGCAAAATCTCCTTTATAGCCTTCAATCCCTCATCACAGTCTTGTGCTTGTTTTATTTGATCATGCAAGGTCACCACCATTACTGCTTCATAACATTCCTACTTAAAGCATCCGTGTGTCTCATCTGGCTGCCAGACCTATGTTCTATAACATAATCATACTGATCAAGTAAAAGCACCCATCTAGCCACCTTAGGTGTCAAATCCCGTTTCTTTAAAGTCATACTAAAAGCTTGACAATCTGTAACAATTTTAAATTTAATTCCAAAGAGGTAATGATGAAATTTTTTAACGCCCTTGACTATGGCTAAGGCTTCCAGCTCATAGCTGCTGTACTTGCTTTCAGCATCGGTAGTTCTCTTACTCATATAGTGAATAGGATGTAACTCCCCAGTCGGTGCCTTCTGCAGCAATATAGCCGCATAAGCCACGCTAGATGCATCTGTGTGTAGCTCAGTCTCAAGTTGAGGATTAAACAAAGATAAAACTGGGCCACTTACCAACTTCTGCTTTAACACATTGAACGCCTGTCTCTGTATATCATCAAAAGAAAAACTGGTATCTTTTCTTAAGAGGTCAGTGAGCGGTTTGGCCAATAAAGCATAATTTGGAATATACTTTCGGAAGTAAGACGTCAGTCCAATGAAGCTGTGCAATTGCTTAAATGTCCTCGGTTCTGGATATTTCATAACAGCCTCAGTCTTATCAAGCGAAGGTCTCACCTTTCCATCTTCCACCATATGTCCAAGATATTCCACTCGTCGCGATATTAGGTTTGCTTTCTTCCAATTGATCTGTAATCCATGAGTGGACGCAACTTGTAGAACACATTTTAATCTCTCCAATGCCTGAAATTCATCTTCAGCATACACAATAATATCATCAATAAATGTTGCCATTATATTCTTTGATACCAACTCCCTGAATATTATTGATACAATCTAGTGAAATACTTAGGGCAGACTGAAATGCCAAAATGGTGCTCTAAGAAATTCCCATTGCCCATGGTGGGTAACAAAGGCAGTGTATTTGACAGATTCCTCACTAACTTTCAAATGGAAAAATCCATTTTCTAAGTCTAGAACACTAAAATATTTAGCACCACTTAACTTATCAATCAAATCCTCTATTATTGGTAAAGGATATTCATCTTTAACCATCTTCTTGTTAATATCTCGATAATCAACACAAACTCTTGTGGATCCATCTTTTTTTCTAACTAACACAATAGGGCTAGCATATTCTGAATAACTTACCCGAATTATATTGTTGTCCAACCACTGCTTTACCTGTTGTTCGACAATCTCGCGTTCCTTCATAGATATCCTTCGTGGACGATGAGCAACGGGGATGTCATCTTTAATATGATCTTCAACACCAATGGAACCTCCTTGGTTTGAACAGGTTTATACTCATCTACACACCGCAAAACCTCTCGTCGCACTGAAGGGCTGCAGGTGTCACCTAAAATAACATCGCAATTTGCCACACAATTTAAACCCCTGAACCAATCCTCCCCTTTGTCTAACAAATGTACAGATCGATCTCCGAATACTACAGTGTAATCAGACAACAATTCCTGTCCCAAAACAACATAATAAGGCATGGTATTACATGGTATAATATGAAAAGTAACAGTTAAACACCTATCGCCTATGCGAGTAGGCAGGGAACACTTTCCAAGCGAATGAATAGACTGGTTCCTAATCCAGTTAACAACAAACGTTCACTAACACAACTAAAGCTAGTAAGATAGTTCTTGTAGATACGTTCATCTAATAAGTTTATGTCGCTTCCCATATCAACTAACGCGTTCACTTTAAAATTGTCCAACATAATCTCCACTACAGGTTTTGAATAATTCAATTTATCTATCTTTTGAAGTTCCAGTTTGTTTATATCAGAATCCACATGTCTCTCCGCCAATCTTCCGGTTAACATGACATCGGCTGTCAATGTCATGTCACTGTCATTTGGGCCATCTGTCACTGTATGTTTCGTCACGTGAGCGATGTCAGTTTGTCGGTCCAATCGTTTCAATCCGCTCCGGTGTGAAGTTGTTCGAAGTGAACATAGCTTTCGCTTGGCCGGTCGTTCCGGTATGTCGTGATTGGCGCTCCTCATTGGTCAATCGCTCTCGTATATCTTCGTACCGGCGATGACTCGACCGATCCTTCCCGAAGCTTGTGTTTTTTAGGTTATGATGATTGCCTTTTCTACAGTGTGACGCAATATGGCCGAACTCGTTACACTTAAAACACTTCAATCCATGCGCTTTATTTGGACATGCCGACGACGTATGCCCCATTTCACCACAATTATAACACCGCGGCTGTTTATGACGAATGTTGTCAGGCTTCATTTTCGATTTTACATTTTCATAAATCTTCATTTTGTCTTTTAGTTCAGAGTATGTAGTAACTCCGTGTAACATAATCTTATTCATCTCCACGTCCTTTAACCGTCTATAATATACTTGATCGCTACATAGTCTGGCAACTTGCCCCTCTTTCCCATCTCCTTCATCGTCAGCATGTAATCTATGCACGTTTCGTTTGCTAATTTCCGCCGACTACACATCATCTCGTGCACCGTTTTCTGGTCAAGTGTATCAGGGAACTCCTTTGCCACAGCCTGCTTAAGCTCAGCCCAAGTTTTATATGGTCGTTCACTTTTTAACCAAAGTGCTGCAGTACCCTCTAGGGATCTTCTCGCCACTATAAGTTGCTGCAACGGACTCCATTCAAAGATTTCGCTATGATCTTCGATATCTTGGATCCAACGTGACACCGGGTAGCAATTATCGGTACCCGTGAACTTCGGTATTAGCTCTTCGGAGTATTGCAAATTACCCTGGCGTTGAGGTGTTACTTCTGTAGCCTCAGTTTTGTCAGCAACTTCCCTATCCCTCGGCATCTTGATATTTCTTTCTGTTCACCACACGACCACGTGGCGTGCGAAGTCGTCTTAGGGAATTTCGTCTTCTTTGCGTCTTTTCGTTCCGTCTTTCTTCGTATCCCGGACGAGCCCCCAAATTTGTGGTGTCGTGGTGGGCAGAATAAAAGATTTCGTCTTAACTATTAATTTATTCACTCTTAAAATAAAATAAAAATCACTTGCACACGTCTTGGCTTGCCGTCTTAATACACCCTTCCTCTCATTCTTTTTTCATTCATCCATCCCGTTCTTTCCATTCAGTCGTTCATGCGTATCAATCTTATTCACCTAACATTCCTTTTCGTTCTGAAACCACAGACCTACAGGTACTTGTTTTCTTTCTCTTATTAGCATTTTCCTGTTGTCTTTTTCCTTGTAGACTTTCTTCCTTTGGCTGACTTTTCTTTCTTGGATTTATTTTCCTTTTTCTTACTCTGTTCCAGTGCCAAAGCATTTTTCTCCGGTGTATCTGTTAAAACTGCTGATTTGAGAGTTTTTCGTGTTATCTTCGTGGTTCTCGCAGCGGCTTTTGGGTATGGCCGAATGTTCGCAGTGTTGGTTTGAGTAAATTAAACTTCTTTGCGTATAATACGTTTATTTCGGCCGCTTTACAATTGCAACGTGAAGGTGACGAGGTGACGAGAATGTCGATAGCGGGTGAAGAGCGGAAGCGAAAAGAGAGCGAGAAAAGACGTGTCATCGTCTTATATACCCCGTCATCGATGCCGGGATTGGCCTGCCGGTCTAATTTAATTGGTGGTTAGTGTATGACGTCGAGCGACAGACCAATCGTACATCGATGACGGGGTGCAGCAAACGCAGCAGGAGCCACCGGCGGCCGCCGACATGTGACGGCAGCACAGGTGAGGCGGCCGTTAACGTCACGGCCGTAACACCGAATAATTTTGGGAGAAATATTGTTTTCACTTGACATCATAAAATCATTACAAGCGCAAGTGGCGTTACCGGCACCAATGCAGCCTGGAGGTCCATCGCGAACAAGATAGTCCCTGTATTTAATTCGAGGAAAGATAAACATACATGGAACCGAGTTTCCCACTGCACTTAATGGCCACGTATGGCAATTTGTCCCTTTTCCCCCATCTCCTTCATTGTTAGCATATAATCTAAACATGTTTCGTTTGATAATTTCTGCCGACATCTCATGCACCGTTTTTTGGTCGAGCGTGCCTAGGAACTCCTTAGACACAGCATGGTTGAGCTAAGCCCATGTTTTAAACGGTCGCTCACTTTTTAGCCAAAGGGCAGTACCTTCCTGGGATCTTCTCGCCACTATAAGTTGTTGCAACGGACTCCATTCGAAGATTTCACTGTGATTTCTTGGATCCAATCGCTGACAAGAATATTTCAAAACTCGCTAGAAATTTGATTGTGAACTTTGATTTTTTTATTTAACCAACTTTGTCATTTTCCAGGTAGGCTGAGACCTTATCCTGTTATTAGTTAAAATACTACATGACGTTTAAATAAACGTATGTACGTACGTACGTAACGATTCTTATGTCAGCTTTTATCGGAAGAGAACATTAACTGGACCGCAGCATCTACGTTAGTTTATCCACGACCCTGCTAGGTGGAGCCCCTTGGAAGGGGCTCGACACGTGTAGGGAGGGGTTTTTTTTTTTTTTTTTTTCCCTTTTCCCCGGGTTTATTTTCTATTTTTTTCCTATTAATTGAATTAAATTAAAGTTTAATTCTAAGCAAGGCATTGCTAAATAAAACAGTTTTGTGAAGTTTCTGTCGTAAACCCAGCTTATTCCTTATATCTTAAATCTGAAATTGAAGCAAGGTTATTTTAATAGAGAAAGAAATAAACAAATGCATAGGTATTTAATTATTTAAGTTTTTATTTCGCAACAAGACTATAAGGACCTTAGCATAAGGTTTTATTTTCTTTATTTTAGCGAAAACTGAACAGATAGAGCTCATTCCTGTTTTATTACTTACATGGGGTTACCATTACCGAACTCTACAAACTACTCTCCCACATATATGTATCTATAAGTGTTTGTAAGTCTGTACCATAGTGCCCTGTAGCCTAAATGGATTGATATTTTAGTTCAAGATGATATTCATAAGACACATTTTTAATATTGCATTCACGACCGAATACTGAAACGACATTTAAATAAACAGCGTTTTAAACTGATTCTATAAAGATCTGACAAGCTTTACTACACCACTGCGCTATGGGGATGGATTCCCCAATAGGAAACGCCATAATTCGTTTCTGAATTCGGCCGTTAGTTTGTTGGTTTTCAAATTAGCTACTTGTTTTTATAAGGATTTGTTTCTTTCAATGTGCCTTCATTCTTTTGTTATTGTGTCTTGTAATCCTGCCTCTCTATTTAATCTAGCTTTTAAATATGCTTAAAATGTATTTCGTTTTGCGTACTTAGAAAAATTGTTTGTTGATTTTACCAATTTGTACAAATTAGTTATATTTTTATAAATAATGAACAAATGTAGCCATATCAACTTTGTAATGATATATAGTAATTATTGTTATTAATCATATTAATGTAATAAAAATATGATACTTTTAATATGACTTATTACCTGAATGTCCTCTACTACCTTTTCCACTAGCTCGACAGCGTGACTACCGATAGATTGCAGTCGCAGTAGCCAGTAGCTTCCAGTTATACAGGGTCTCCGGGAAAGACGTGTACTATGGGCCTACCATCTGTGGTAGGTATCTGTACCTTGGTCGAAAATATGACGATTTGACCCAACTTTAGATATAGATCAGAAAATACTGTGTTTGCCTAATTAAAATTTGAACGAAGACAAAAAAAATTTTAATTACACTATCTATCTGAGACAAAAAAAAACTTAACAGTAATTATACGGGCGGTTGCAAAAGTACGAGTATGATAAAAATCGTTTTGATGTTTGAGTTTTCGAGCCCCTGATGTTTTGATGGCAAAGGTTTGTGCCACAAAAAAGTGTAGATTAAAGAACAAAAACCATGGTTGCAGTATGAATAAAAACGAAAGGTTCTAGGGATATTTGAATAAATGTAAAATCATTAGCAAACTTTAGAGCCTTTTAGCGTCCAGACGAAGCAACTTTGAACAGAGGTAAGTTGAGTCAAATCGTCATATTTTCGACTAAGGAATCTGTGTACACGTCTTTCCCAGACACCCTGTATAGTGAAAAACAATTTATGAGAAATACATTTCTTTTCGTAGGGATTCAAGTGATTAGGATGAAAAATGAAAAACAGACATTTTAAATATTTACTTTTTATTAAACTTTTGAGTTTTGGCACAACTTTTGAATAATGTGACCTGGTTTATACCTGCTAGGTAATAAAACCTAAGATTCATCTACTTGCTCGCAGAGCTATACGGGAAAATTCAACAAAATAATTTCAATCGTTAAAAAATGTAGGTTAACCAATAAACTAACAAGATATAATTTTAAGTACAAGAAAAAAAGTACTGTGTATAGATTAATTTAAGTAGGCTTCGCATTTACAAAATGTAAATATGGCAAGGTGTAAACTTTTACAGATTATAAAATGTCCCGTTACTATGACGGCTAAATAAATAACATTGTTTTCGAAACGAGATCTGTGCGATTCGCATACGGATTAAGTATCGTTTAAATAACCACAAATACTAACGTTTTCATCGACATGTCACATATTTACAAATGGATTCAACATAAAAAATAAATAATTTAACGCCACTGTTTTAAAACCTTACATTAACTATGTAATACTAAACGCTACGTAATAAGAGATTAAATTTCACGTACACAATAATTTATTTACGCTTACAATTCTAACATTATTCCTCACATCTGATATATTACTGGCATACGATAACAAGGTGACCACACCATACTCAACAAAACTACACCTTTACAGACTGACCAATTTACCCATTTACTTTTCACTACATAGAATACCACGTGCGTCTAAAATCTCGCGTATAACGCTTAAGCGGAAATGACGCTTAAATGTCATGCGATTCCTATCGTGTCATCCAATCCGCAACAGTGGCGCCACTCCTGTCAAAGATAACTTGGTCGGTCTGTACGTTTGATTTACAAAAATGTTGCCATATACAAAGTATCAGGCACTAAAATCGGCTTTATAACATACAGTAAAAACAATTCTCATAAACGAACAGGCGTGTTCACCATCACAAAAAGAAAACAAAAAAGAAATATAATTACAAAAATAAATAACAAAACTAAATGGCAATCAACATCGATCAAACGCGTCTCATTCTACATAATCTGTACACATTCTTTTTCTACCAATCTACTATTATGTACCTACTTTATTATGCTTGTTCTACTATAGCTTAGCGACTATTTCTACTAATTTAAATTGCACGATTCGATAAAGCGAATATTTGATTTTGATTGTGTATGGATAACCCACATTTTCGGTGGGTTTTTTAAAAATCAATGGAAATTTGATCTTTTCAATCAAATTGACTACCAGCTGACAACACTGCGCTTTTTATGATTACAGATTATATAATTTCGTGCTAATTTTATCGTAATTGATTAAAATACATTCCAATTAAGGGCAAAATAGAGCGTGCGTACACCTGAAACTAAACGATCGCACAACAAAGTCGCACACTACTCGATTTTTAGTTGTGCAACTAAACAGTTGAATTGGCTCCGAAACAATCATGAATCGACAATCGCACAATTGTTCTGCGATAGTTTAGTCAAAGGTGTGCGCCCGCCCTTGAATCTTTTAGCTGAGTATTTAAATGTATGTATCTCTTCAATACAGTAAATCAGTTTGTGTTCTAAACACATAAATTTTCAAGCATTCCGCTTCAAATTTTTGGTTTGCTACATTTTAGTATTATATTACTAGAGATTCTAAATATTACATATAGGTAGATTAGGGTTTAATTAAAATTTATACATGGCCACGCGATAGTACGTTAAATCGAGATACTACCTTCTTATATATAATTTATTATGTAAATGTAATTTGAATGTAAAATATTGAAATACCTAAAACTATCTACAAGAATCGTGCTTATTTACAAAGACAAAGCCGTCAGGTATCGACTTATTTTACATATTTCGATAAAACGACTGACTTAATATATGTTTATTTACAATGTTTATCTAATTTTCTAATTGATGGTTTATTACCTACGTGATTGGCACATTACGTTTTATTTTAGTGCACTTGATTCAAAGAATAGACGAGCGCAGATAATAAATATTTAAAAACGATTACAAGGATAAAGTGCCCCTAGGATTTTCTTAAACCACTAATGGAATAATCTCATAATAATTAGATATTTGTATAAAAGAGAGATCCGATTGCAACACTGGCATTAAAGACAACCTATACTGGTGATACCTAAAGGAGGTACTTAAATAGATAATTCTAGCACAGTTACAATGATCACGTTCGATCTAAATATACTTAAAGAGTGAGGGGAGACCTAGAACGAAATGATCAGTGAGATTCAAGTGGAAACTTCTCTCGTTTCTCACGTTACCAGGGGTGGTGGGAGGGAGGCAGTGGGAGGGGCGCGGCGTGCGGGTAAGGCCAGCCGCGCGCCGTACCTCAATCTTCCTCCCTCGGCGATAGCGGAGGAGAAAACGCGGGGTTCATGTAGTTCCCACCGTTGGGAGGTGGGGAAGTGTTGGAAGGTCCAGGGGAGGGGAGAGTGGGCAAGAAGCCGAGCTCGCTGCCGCCATCCCGGCACCAAAGCTGGCGCATCTCCTGCCGGCGCGTGCGCATCAGATTCTTGTATTCTGATATTCGCATCTTTTTGCCATCGACTATACAAGTCCTCTTCGGTCTTGGCCGGTACCTAGGAGAAAAAAGAGTGAGTTTTTATTAGAAGGTTTTCATCTATATCTATTTTCTTTTAATCTGTAAAGAAAATCTTTCTGCTGATTTTTGAAGTATATTTTGATAGCTTCCGTCGAAGTTGCCCGTACTTCGTGTTCGTGGTATTTAAAAAAACAAAACTAAGTAGCCTATGTGTTCTTCCAGACTATGCTCTACATCTATGTCAAATTTCATCGAGATCCGTTCAGCAGTTTAGTCTACAAACTCTAACTAACATCCATCCATCTAAACTTTTACATTTATGATATTAGTAAGATAACTTAATGAAATCATTTAATTTACCTGTAATCAGGATGCTTTTCCATGTGCAATTTAGACAATCTAGATTGTTCTTCGTAATATGGCTGCTTCTCAGCGTTGGACATAGCCTTCCATCTGGCTCCTAGTATCTTGGATATGTTGGAGTTGTGCATATCGGGGCAGGCTTTCAGTATCTTACGACGCTCGTCTTTGGCCCACACCATAAACGCATTCATAGGTCTCTTGATGTGAGGCTTTCCGGACTCGTCTCTTTTCGGTTGTCTGATCAGCTTTGCTTTCTCCGTCTCCTCTTGTGGCGACTGTCCCCACGAAGACGCTGTAATAATAAAGATACTTTATTAATAACAACAATTAGTGTCAGTCCTACCAAATTATAAATTGTCTGATAACATTCGAACGTGTAAAATATGTGATGGAAATATTTGATTTTGTTCTCTTATCTGACAGTGACGTGATTTTACAGTGGTAGCCAATATATCTACTACAGCGTGTATTCCTTAATTAACATGATTAAATGTAATAGCCAGACAATAGTCACTTAGGGTTTCTGCTATAAGGGACTCACTTAGCGATCACTTAATTGAGACAGCAAGACAAAAAAACAAAAAAACTTACAAGTTGTTGTTTTGTTTCTTTATACTTGTCCTAAACGAGAGTACAATGTCACCATTAAAATTTGATCCCAATTAAGCCTTATACGATCTCGGATTTAAAATGAAGATAAAAATTCCGTAAATATATAACAATTTAATATAACTTCATTCGATACAGGATTGGTTCGGAAGCTCTCTTGAGCCGAACAATAAATAATAGTCGACAGTGAGTGCTCGCCATAAAACAATCGTTAAATGAAGATTAGAATTTCATCTTGTTTGTAGCATTCAAACGGTATACTAATTGTTTAACGATTCAGGCATAAAACAAATTATATGCATGTTAGAAAACGTAGAAACAGTGCCGGCAGTGCGGTAGGGCGTAGTTGTGCGACCGCCCAGGGCGATGGACAGAAAGGGGGGCGAATTACACAGTCTCACTTAACAATTCTCCCCCAAAGCTTGGTAAAAAAGCGTTAAAACCTCGCCCAGGGCGCTAGTAGTGCTCAAACTATGAGTTAATGGAAAAAATTACACTACGTTAGTATTTAAACAAGTGACTGCGACACTTGAAGAATCTAATTGTTATAAAAAAACGTATCTATCTTATATTACGAGTTGAATACCTATTTCGCGACATTAGTAACAAGAGTTGAATTCCGTTAACGTCGTACGTAATTAGTGCACTGTCGAACGCACCCCCGCATTCGTATATGGGTCAGTCGACAGATCATCTTAACATTTCGCTTGACGGATTCGCAAGCGAGTGGCCACACAATTAATAAGCTCGGCCGCACGGAAACATCCTGCAGTCGAAGTGAACGCATTCCTTGTATTAATTTGACACGCTCTTAGATAATTTATAACGTCCTACGTTGATTGGCGCGATGTGACGTTTCTGAACGAACCTTGGACAGTCGCGTAGAATAATCATTAAGTAATGTAACGTTAAAGCAATGCAAGATCTCAAAAATGAACGCAACCAAGAGGGACTTTGCAACTTCATCACTAATAAATCTAAAACTATGGAGCCAAATTAACTTATGGTGAAAACACAATAAAATCACCACATACGTTTATATAATACTAGCTTTCGCTCGCGACTCCGTCCCTGCGGAATTAAAAAAACAAATGTAAGTAGCCTATGTGTTCTTCCAGACTATCTTCTACATCTATGCCAAATTTTATTGAAATCCGTTCAGCCGTTTAGACTACAAAGTGTAACAAACATCCATCCATCCATCCATCTAAACTTTCGCATTTATAATATTAGTATGAAGTATGAAGTATGATTAACTCTTATAAAGTTAATTTAGATTTGCTATTTATTGTCCCAAATAGTGCACAGCCTAAATCGAATGCATACAGTTCAGTCGGATATTATATTATTTTCGTTGACATGAGATATTAATTTATGTCCCTGCCTGTACTGCAGGATGAGCGAAGAGAGCGGAAACATGCGTCGCGAGCGCCATCTATTTCACGTTTCATGCGATTCTCTTGTTTTAAAGGAAGCGTAACGACATCAACTATTTTGTAACCATTTCGGTTTGGGTTCGGGCCAACTATTTAAAGTAGCCGCCATTTATTTGTTTCACTGTTCGGTTATATTAAATTTGACGATTTTTATATTAATAATAAAGTGGTTTTTTCCTCGTGGCGTCAACGTTCCTATCATAATGCAGATAAATTCTTAATTATTGAGACAATTCTCGTAAAAGACATCGACTTCCTGCGGTCGGCTTTGGTTCGATAAATCAACGTGTTTTAAAATTAATATTTCTGTCGCGCAGAAGGCATTTTTAAATAATTTCTCTTACAACATTAAGTATATAGAGAAGGGCTCGTATATTTTTTGACAAGGCGTAAATGATAAAACGAAGATTTCCGCATTTTAACATGATTGGTCATTTTGAAACGGTGTAATATTTACTATATGTCATAATAATTAACAAAAATGAGACTAACAATGAAATATTTCTTTCGGAAATTTGGTAAAAACCAGTAGGAGAGGCGTAGAATGTCCTCTTGATGGAGAATTAAAGTCTCCTACGTATTCTAATTAGCAATTTCTTCAAAGTTACTTTGCTCACCATTACAAAATAGGCGCAATGGTTATCCATCATTATCTTACGAAATCCTCTTGTCGCATATTTTTTTAGCAAAAAGTTTGCTAATTTTAGTACATTTGTTTCAAAAAATATGAATTACGTACAAGCCAACCTAAAACTTCCGCAATATTCTTAGGTAAGACATTTTTAACCACATTAAAAGGATAAAAAACAATACACTAAATTATTGTTGAGTAATATTTCGTAGCAAACGATCTAGCAATACCGTATTACAAAACAAGAACAAGATCGTAAGCATTTTGGTGATGCAATAGAAATAAATCAGTTTCATGGAACGACACTTAGATTATTATCAGGTGCAATTAATGTTCCCACATGTGGGCCGTAGTCCATCTCACAATATTTTGACATATTGTGACATACTCTAAATGCCACGGTTAGCATATAAACCTAAATAAACGCATATCCGCTTACGACCTTTATACATAGTTAACAAATTGTGGTAGGCAAAGATAACAATCGAAAATGTGTTTAATCTGTACATATAATAAAATCGGAGTGTCTTTAATATCAGAAGAAAAATTTCAGCTTTCGGGAAGATGATGTATTTGCGTTGCTGATAACGAAAATCGCATTTAAAAATGTTTGTCTGTCTGTCTGTCTGCAAGCCGGGTTTGTTCCGAAACGGCTGGGCCGATTTCGACGGGACTTTCACTGAAGGGTAGCTGACATGGATAGGTATATTATAGGATACTTTTTTATAATTCCGCGCTGTCAAAATGGCGTAACTGGTGGTCCGAATTTGCGCTAACGAAGTTGTCACAACGGTGTTTTAAATATTTTGACCATACTTGTATGGTATTTAGGCGTTTCCAAATTGCTTGGAATTAAATTAAAGCGCCTGTGGGATTTATGTTCTCATCCAAATAATTAACACTATTCTTTCGTGTCAGTACTTACTAAATAACCTACTCAGCCTAGTAAGCAGTTTATTACGTGAACGCCATTTTATAAAAATACACATCTAACAATCTCTTTCAATTATGACATTCAAAAGCTTGTCATTTTAATATAATAGTCGAAGTCTCTCAATTAGTGATGTACGTTAGTGGAGCATCGCTTCATATTAATCAGAACATAAGCCTGCTTTACAGAATTCGCGATGTATTAATTATATTTAGCAATTAAATTGGAACGGGGAAAATGTTTCTCGGCGACACGGAACATTACTTCATTTTCGCATTTCACAGACGTTACTATCTATTTATTAGCGATTCCTTGTTTATTTTAGCTTGAGAATTACGTAACGCGTCATATATTCTACAATATATTCCGTTTTAGTTGAACTTATGGTACTCAGAACTATTTCTTTGATTTGACAGACAGTATACATAGTAGTGTTTAATGTGCTAATAGTATCAGTACAAAAGCATACTCTATTTAAAAACAACAATAAATAATGAGTTAAAAAAACATTTAAGGTTATTTTGCAAGTTGAAAGTTACGACTAGATATGTTTTGCAACTTACGCCGACAACTTAAGCGAAAGAGTATTTAAAAGAAAGATGTTATCTATACTAATATTATAAAGAGGAAAGATTTGTATTTTTGTATATATCGAAATAACTCAAGAACTACTGGGCCGATTTTAAAAATTCTTTCACCATTAGAAAGCTATGTTATCGCGGAGTAACATAGGCTATGTTTTTAAATGTTACGTTGACAAAGTCGCGAGCAATAGCTAGTTAACTTTATAGTTACTAAAACTTGTGTTTTCAGTTCAAAAATATGTAGCAGATAAGCTGAAGGATACATAAAATGTAAAACTATTTTTACATATAAAAACTAGTAGATAAGATATGTTACAACTAAACAGGAAGAAGAGAATAGAAGTATTAGGATAACAAACCTGTTTAATTGATCAATTTGTCACGAATTAATTGATACACATTTTTAATCCGTATATCCAAAATTATTATTTACTTAATAAAAATGATGTAAACAGAATTGATTGGACAGCCGTACCAATATTTTTAGAACGTCTACGCGCATATGACGCTTGTTGGCTCCATATTATTGTATGAATCGCGTTGTTTTCAGACAAAATCTGTCACACATTAATTACTCTATTTATAATTGATCAACACAATGTAATGGGTTGATATTTTTAGTAAATGCAAGCATGATTCATATGATTAAGATCTTCTATATATACATATAATAAAATTGGAGTGTCTGTTTGTAATATGAAAAGAAAAATTCCAGATTTCGGGAAGATAATGTATTTGCGTTCCTGATAACGAAAATTGCATTTAAGTTTTTTTTGTCTGTCTGTCTGTCCTCAAGCCTCGTTTGTCCCGGGTAATCTCCGAAACGGCTGTGACCAGACTTTCACTGAAGGGTAACATATTATAGGCTACTTTTTATCTTAATATTGAGTAGACGAAGTCGCGGGTAACAGCTAGTTCTTAATAAAAATGACTTACTATTACACGACGCATTGAAATCGTCGTCCTTCTGCATAGTGTATTGTGGGCTTTCATCCATTGGCGGGTAGGGCACGAACCGGGGCAGCATGATAGACGACTGTGCAGGTGACGGCGAGCGTTGCTTGCTCAGGTTCAAGGGGGCATCCGGATCGGGTGGAGGGGAGCGCGCTGTTGCAGTCAACTGCGCTAACTGTGCAGTCGCTGGCCACGGAGACGATTGGACAACCTGGAATTTCATACGTTCGAGTTAGTATATGTTCAAAAAGCATAATACCTGATTAAGGGCTTGTCCAAATTGTAAATTGTCATAACAATCCAACGTGTAAAATATGTGATGGAAATATCGGATTTTGATCCCTTATCTGACAGTGACGTCATTTTTATCTGAGCCTTTATAATCCAGTGGTGGGACAGGCCCTAAATCTTATCCTGTAGGTCTCTTTTCCACTAAGCGATTAGAAGACGACTGTCACACGAATATTCAAAAGATTTTTTTTACTTATACTAAAACGGAAAATTAATTTGTTAATATCGTTGGTACAAAATGTACACTGAAATTGTTATATTGAATGTCTTAAATATATAGAAAATAAACAGATTATTATAAAAATAAAATAAAGTAGGCGTGTGATCAGTTCTTTTCTGAAAGAGAATTTGTCTTTGATGTTTTGATACGCATCGCAATAGATGTCACATGGGCTTGTTCGCACTTCGTTGTCAAGGAAGCTTACATTCTCTGTTTGTAAAATTATATATAAATTTTTACATATTTTTTAATCTGTTAATATTAGTTAAGTTGTGCGAAATAAAAGTGGTTATTTTAACACTTCTGGGATAATGTTCCGGAAACGATATAGACATTTAATATGTAAACACTGTTAGACCGACTTCCTTTAGTAATATCAAATATAATTTATATGAGATCAAACAGTTTTTAGTTTGATCTGACACATGCTTTTCCTATTCACACAATACACGTTGAGTGGTAAGTCCGGTTGAATACTTTAATGCTAAAGTTTAGATGGATGGATGGAGAGTATGTAGCCTAAACTGTTGAATAGAACTTGATGAAATTTGACATAGATATGGAGATATATCTTTAAATAGTCGTGGTTTTTACACGGGTTTCTTACGGGGTACGGGATACGGAAAATATCAGGAGCTAAAACAACCCAATCGTGGTGAGAAACCCGTATCTTACGAACATTATAGACATGGAGGATAGAATGGCTCAAGACATAGGCAAATTACTTTTGTCTCTTTTTTATTTTCGCGCTGACGAAGTCGCGGGCGAAAGCTAGTTAATTATACTATTGTGAAAATCTGTTTATCACTTGTATACTTTTAAACCTAAATAACACAATAAAGCTCTCTACAATAATAACCTTAATATTAGTGAGGTTGCAGAAAATGAGCGAAACTGAGGTAACTAAGTGAAAATTAATGACGTAATAGAGTTATAGAACAAACGAAGCCATCAAATACAAGAGATTAAAAGCAGTATTTGTATGATGAATGATCTAGGACCATCTAGTGCTTCTAATTATAAACTAACGCTGGTTTTTGTCGTGTAATTATAACTTTGGTGGAACATTCATATTTGGGCATCGAAATAGGCTTACTTATTTTTTAATGTTTAATTTAATACTCGAAATATGTGTTATTTTTATGTACTTTTAATGATATAAAAAGGAAAGATTTGTATTTTTGTATGTATTTGATTCACATAAAAACTACTGGGCCGATTTAAAAATTCTTTGACCATTAGAAAGGTAATTTATCTGTGAGTAACATAGGCTATATTTTAATAAAAATTCAGTGGCATCGACTCATACGACGACATGCGAAAAAACCGAAATTACATGGAGTTTATTAATTTATTCCTTTTTAGTCAATCCTATGGTTAAATTATATATTGGCAGAAGTCAAAGAATTGTATTTGATTACTGGTTGATCTAATTTTTAATGATATTTGCCTCCAAAAGTTTTTGTTCCAAACAAACCCTGATTTAGTAACCAATTAAATTGGGTTCTATATGCATATTTTTTTAACAAAATGTCATACAATTATCTTTTTATTATGTCCGAATTTGTATGACCGATCTTATTCATTCATGATTACGATTTTTCGACTCCAAATGTACGTATTCACTGATTATTTCGGACATATAATTGCACAATTACTACGATATGATTTTGTCTTTATATCTCGTTCATTCGGCGCTTCAACTTTCAAAAACTCGTTTTTACTCGAACGAAAGTAATTAATGAATATTATTTATTTGTTGTTGTTAAACAACTTTTTTGGAACGGTAACAGTTACATTGAGGTGATCATTCCACTCTGATTTAACAATGAATTTGATCTGAAATAAATCATTTAAGTCTATAAGTAATTGTTACTAAGGAAGTTTGAGAGTAGCCCCAGTGGTTGAGAAAATAAGGAGTAAAAGGTTAGAGTGGTATGGGCATGTTATGAGAAGGGATGAATCGCATGTAACAAGACGGACGTTAGTTACGAATGTGGAGGGGTACACCGGTAGAGGTAGACCTAGAAAGAGATGGATGGATTGCGTGAAAGGTGACATGATCAAGAAGGGAGTGATGACTGAGATGACGGATGATAGAGTGCTTTGGAGGACGAAAACCTGGTGCGCCGACCCTACGGGAGTAGGATAAGGCAGGGGAGATGATGATGATGAAGTAATTGTTACTAACCAAAGACATTTAAGACATATAGACAAAATTTTATTCACCGGCAATTTCTTTTAACGGTACTATGTTAGTTGTCAAGTTTAGAAGTTTCGAGTTATTTTACAAAATTGTAATAAGCCCCTTCTTTTGTTATAAAATAAGCTAAACAGTGTCACAAAATTCATACTAATACTATAAATGCGAAAGTTTAGATGGATGGATGGATGTTTGTTAGAGTTTGTAGCCTAAAAGGCTGAACGGATTGCGATAAAATTTGGTATAGATGTAGAGGATAGTCTGGAAGAACACATAGGCTACTCACTTTTGTTTTTATTTAATTCCACGCGGACGAAGTCGCGGGCGAAAGCTCGTAAAATATAAACATTTAAGTATTATTTAATGACACTATTGGAGATTGATTTAAATACAATAATTATGAAATGTGGATCATGTGTAAAATTGAACTCAAAGTAAATTGTCAACTATGTCTCCTCTATATATATTTTTAATCTCTTTGTTACTAACGCTATCTAGGTACAAGAAAGCCTTATGGAACTATGATTCAAATGACATTTGGTCATCAAAAAAGCGTTAACCTAAGACACCCAACTGCTCGATTTTAAATAAATAAATTTCATTTACCCTACTTACGTTAGGTGGCGCTTGCGGCGGCTGCGGTCTCATCTGCTCTAACAGCGGCAGGAGACCTAGAGGATGTCCTGCATACAGGTTGTGCTGGTTGCTATGCTGGTTGCGTCGGACCATCTCCTGACGTCGCAGGTGTTCTTGCTGCAATCTCTGCAGCTCCATCTCCGCTGACATGTTGCCCATGTTCTACAACAAATACTTTATGTTAGTACAAATATTCAATATCAATTGACGGGACAATAAGAACCAAATCGTAGGTATCTTTGGGTGATAATTCTAGTTTGATTTTAATTGAAGAGGTGTTTATTTTAGTGACGAAAGATGGTTCGAGAACTGATTTATTTTAATTTTATTAAAATTCAGAAATATTCACTTTCTTCTGTTTTTATTAGCTTTTTTTCATTTTTAGACAATAATGTGGGTAATACTGTAAACAGTAGAATTTAGTCAAATCCAGTGTTAATTTATTTCTTGATTTATCGAAACAACAATATACATCATAATTAAGAAATAAACTAATTTATAATCAAGCCAAATACCGTTACATGTATAATAAGTTTGCATATTAATAAAAAATATTAACACGCAATGCCGTTAGAAGTAATATAAAGCAAGGAGAATAATATAAAAAATATACCAAAGCAAAAAAAAAACAACCGGTTTGAATGTTGCGTTACTTCCAACAATCAGTCTTGTAGAGAAATCTCTCCACGCAAAATTTGTTATTGACGATATATTGCAGCATCAAACAGCCGGCTGTGACAAAGAGCGAGTTTAAATATGTGCACAAATCAAGCGGTAGGACGGTCACTAAATCTTAACGCCTATAAACCCGCGCTCACAAAACGTAAAAGAAGCACCGATTAATTGCCCAGCAGTCGTGACGAATGCCACAATTTACATTTTATCAGCTCTTCATTAAGACAGTATTGAATCGTTAATGGTTGTACGGAGTCCCGCCTTATAATGTGATGAAATCGATACAACTCGGAGAGACCAGTTTCCGTACGAAAGAACGTTAACGTAAATTATGACAAAATACTTCGGAAATTAAAAGAAAAAAGCAATTGCCGCACAAATGCCCCTCTTAAGCCGAAAAAATTCTTAAGTGGATTATCGAAGGCGCAGATAAAAACGAAGCGCTAATGGAAGACAAAAGCGAAAGCATAAATAAACATGACAAAAATGCGCGAATAAAAAGACATCGAGTCGTAATAGGTGCCCCTTACACATACGCGCTGCCACCGCCACCGGTAATCGACCAAGTTTTTCCATCCGACAGACAAATTGCCGTCATAACCGAACGGATTAAACTTTTTATTAAAAACAACAAACCGGGCATAATGTATGGCTGTAATCGGCAAGGGACAGATGGTCCCGAATAACGCGCGCGATTTATCTAATGTAAAAAGACTTTTATTTAATAGCGGCGCGGAGATGGCCTAGCCGTCGCTGTTTATATTTCACAGTCGACCGTCGTTTAGGCGTTTCCAGCTTTGATAGCGTTATGAATGTACGCGATGACATAAAAATGCGGTTTTTGATAGAGGTGACCGGCCGGTGTTGAATTTATCGCGTCCCGGCCGCAGGTGAGTCCTCCTGTCATAAATAAGACGACGCGACGAGCATTAGACATCGGAAAATATTGAACGATACCATTTAACAACGGGTGAATGATATTTTCACCAATAGAAACGACTGGGCGTGATTTAGAGTTAGGTGTTGTAGCGTATGCGCCGATGTCCAATCGATAAAGATGGCGTTGGGTATAAATAATCGAGGGAAACTTTGGCCATCCGTCATAACGTCCTTGGCTATCTAGAGAGCCGGATGAATCCGTAGCAGCATCCGCATCGCGCCGCATACATATTTCATAATCAATGATTAATTCTCATGGTGCAGTGATACTATAAATTTTCCACGAGCCATTGTCACGACGGTAACAAAACGCTTTAAACTCGAGATGAAAGTGTGGATTAGGTTAGAGTATCCATCAAAAACCTTAGACTCGAAGAATATAATGTAGTTTAGACTGACAAAGAGATCAGAGATGACCGGACATACCATGACATCATTTATAAAGTCGGCACCGATATCAAAATAGTGTAATCCCGGTGTTTGATTGTATCACAAGCGATTCTAGCCCTTCTTAGTTTGTCTTAAGGTCGATGTGCAGTAATCTGCAAAGATTAGGTGAAAATATACCGAAAGCTGTATAATGAAACAGACGTCACATTGACGTAAGAGATGCAAGATCTTGGGTGAAATCATAATATTTACTGTCACCGGCCGACACGTTCTCATTCCTAGATATATTATTCTGGTCATCCATTTAGAATGTCTGTAATGTGGAGAATTAGATGGTATTTAGAATGCCAAATTCCAATTGGATTTTCTTACCATTGTTGGTATTATCAGCTCATCTAGTTTTACAAATTGAATCTTAATAAATATAGCGTAAGCAAATATTTCAGATCTTTGCTAAATGTTTACAATTAAATAACTAACTTTGGATAGCTATATAACAACTATTTAGAGTGATAAATTAACCTAAAAAGAAGATTGCTATTATAGATTGTAGAATCTTGTATCTAGCGCAGAATATCGCAAGTGTTAAACTTAGACGGAATACTCTTATAAATTAGTGCTCTCTAAAAGCATTGTATGACAGATGTCACGTGTTTAAAAGCTTTGTAATGTAATGTAGAAGCAATGAATCATAAATGAGTCCGTCAAAGATGGATTCCGTTTTATTTACGTACGTCGCAACTATAGAGTTGCCCTCTCGATGGACGGCGAATGTGGCAGATCTAAATGTGTTGATAATCGGTATAATGCGACACAAAAAGGGCTCGAATCGATTTAAGGGCAGCGACAGGCCTCCTCAAAGGGTATTAAGTGATGTGTTGATAAATCAAAATGAATTGCTAATGCACGACGCTACGATGGATGGCAGACGGGTAGTGGAAGATAAAAATAATCTATTTTAAATTAGTTCCAATTTGTCTCAATACCAGCAAGAATAGAATATGTCTACGTCTAATAGAAAATCTAGCTTTTTATGTAATACGAGCTGTCGCCCGCAAACTTCGTTAGCGCTAATTTGGACCACCCGTTACGCCATTTTGACAGCGCGGAATTAAAAAAAATAGTAGCATAGGCCTATCCATGTCAGCTACCTTCCAGTTAAAGTCCCGTCGAAATCGGCCCGGCCGTTTCAAAGATTACCCGGATCAAATGCGGCTTGCGGATAGACAGACAAACAAAAATTTTTAAATGCGATTTCGTTATCAGCAACGCAAATACATCATCTTCCCGAAATCTGGAATTTTTCTTTTGATATTACAAACAGACACTCAATTTTATTACATGTATAGATATAGATAGATTTAAATCTGTCAAACGGTTTTGTAATATCACTTTTGTAAACTGAAGACAGGTCTAGAAGTTAATAAAACGATATCAAAGTAAACGTTTTAATTAAGACTTGTATCCTTTAAAAGTGAATCGACAAAAGACCCGCTCGAAGACCACCCGTAGTAGAGAATTGCTTCAGCGATTTGCGCAGGCCGGGCAAGTAAAATGTACTTTAATATCACGACCGGCTTGCACAATAATGCTGTGAATTAATTATAACATCGCTGAGTTGCAATACGGCGACTCGTTTTTATCTGCGCCGTCCAATCGATCGGCAGATTGCATCGGTGTTGACGACCGAACCTCTTTGTGGCTTCGCTCGTTCTTATTTTAATTTCAATTTCTCATAAGCATTTGCATCTAATGTAAGAACATGTAAACGGTTTTTGATTGGCATTCTATAGTTGAATGTAATGCATTTGATGGAGAAACGCAATTATGATGCAGCATCTAAGTATATTGTTTTGGTTTATATTTTTTCTGACAAACATCTTGTTAGTTTTACAAGTAACAAAATATTAATTGTGCATAATAATGAAAAATAGGTTAATCAAATATTACATTTTCCTTTGATATGTTTATTTTCAAATACACTATGATTTAATGAATTTTACGTCAAATTACGTAACATTTTCGACATTTACAAAAAATAATTAGAAATGTAGACTTATGAAAATATGTGGTTTATGTTTTTATTTTCCGTTTAAACAAATATTATCAAACTGACAACTTCAAGTTTGAAATTGCACAAAATATTATGAGCATACTCAATTAACCTGTCAATAGTATAAAGTGAGTCACTAAATAGTTTCTCAAACTGTCGTACTAATAAAAATATTTAATCTTCTCCATATATTGTACCTAAAATAAATTACAACTGAACAATACCTTTAACCTGGCGTTTAACCAAAACAACTTTATTTTAAACTTATTTACATTAACTAGTCTCCTAAACCATATCGTTGACATCTCTTGTAATATGGTTTTTATCTTTCTCTTTTGTTTTTACTACATCTTTTCTTTAACCAACCACGCAAAAGTCTTGGTGGCCAGTATTATGTTCTCACACTTCTTGTACAACTAGCTGCAAAAGCATGAACTAGCTGCCCCTCGCGACCCCGTCCGTGCGAAATTAAAAAATAACCTAATTAATAGACTATGTGCATTTTAAAACTATGTTTTACGTCTATTCCAAATTTCAGCGCAATATAAATAGCAACAAACATCCATGCAATCATCCATCTAAACTCTCGTAATTATAACCTTAGCATTAATTAACAATTGAATCTGCAAATGACATGTCGAAGATTTTACCTAATATCAGATGGTCACTTGCTCGTTTGCCACCTTTTAAAATTAAAAAGTTTAATCTTTGTAAATAAAAAAATCATTTTAATCTATTGTTGTTTAGTTTCCACAAATATTATGGTTCACAGTTTGAAAGCCGCTGTCTTTCACCCCGGTTTCCCCGCGGGTGTCCGCCTGTCTGTCCGTGTTATCGCAAGTTTGATCCGCTTATTGTGATGTACGGTGAGTTGCAATTTTTAATGGTCGATGCACCGATCGTATCAACCATCAGCGTTGCGGTGATTATGCGTTTTGAAGCTTAATGGGGTCTCCCATGGAACACTATGTCATGATTTACCCTACGCTGAGATGATGCAAATATTAAATACTAGCTTTTGCTCGCGACTTCGTCCGCGTGAAATTAAAAAATATAGCCTACATTACTCACAGATAAATTACCTTTCTAATAGGGGATGAATTATTAAAATCGGCCTATAAATTTTCCAGTTATTTCAATATATACAAAAATAAAATTTTTTCCTCTTTATATATACATTATTTGTATATAATTTTAGATTGTATTATAGGGTAATAATATAAATAATGGCCTGCTATTGCAATCTTCAATTCCAATATTTAAACGTCTACTTTCCTTACAGTTTACTTCAAACAAGCCAATTTGATACTTATGATTATTTTTTTCTTGTTTTTTTTTTTTAAATCTATGATTAATAATCCAGAAGCACGAATGTTCTAGCTAGTTATATAGCGCGTGTGAAATAAAAGGCAACAGACACGTGCCCGAGCGCCGCCCGTTGGAATCACAACACTAATTTGGTAACCGCAGTGTTGGGGCGGTGATCATTCAAAAACAATATAAGTACTCCTTACAGCGCCCCCTAGCCTCCCCTTCGCAATTTTTGTCTTTTCAAGTGCCCCGAGTCAATTGTTGTTGTCTTTTCTTTTTTTTTTGGTTATATCTCAAAATAGAATGTACAGTTTGTTTATTCGTTCGTGATATTTACTTTTTTTTATCTTATATTATATAGACAGGTTCGTTGGCTAATTATTTCTATTATCACTTTTTTATTCTTTTTTTCTTAATATATTAATGTCATAAATTTAATACCGTTTAGGTCCTTCTTTTTATTCTTACATATTTTGTTATAATATCCATATTTCATTTAAATCGTTTGCGTGTCTAAAAATTAAAATATAAAGCATACAAAAATTCGTCTACGAAAATACCAAAATCAGCAATATTAGAGTAAATAAAATATCAAGTCGGTAAACAAAGAAGGCATCTAAATCCAAAGGGACTTGTAGACCGTAGACCGCTGAAACTCCCGCGAGATTCGCTTAACCATAGAGAATGACCCCCTCCCCTTCCTACTGCAACCCCTTCCTCACACCCCCACACCCGCCTGTCTTGCCTCTGCCCTCTCCTACCCGGATGCTCGTCTCACTTCAACTTTTCTTTTATTCCTTACCTACTCTTATGTTTATTTTTGTTTTCCGTTAGCCGGCGGAAATAATAACGTTGGAATGTTAAGGATATTCCAGATATATTCAATTTCCCTTCCGTTTCAACGTATTTTCATTTAATTTTCGACTTGAAAATTTTAACAAATAATTAATTGTCATTGACAATTACATTTAAGAATGTTACTTTCCAATACATTTCTACTTTGCAAAACAATATTCGTTTTGAATGAAACACTGGTAAGAGTTCAAGACACGAGAACAGAAAATATAATTTATATTCGCTCACAATCAGAGTTTAAAAATGCATAAAGAAAAAATCTATACTAATATTATTAGTATAATATTAAATAACATCATGATAATTCTCTAATTTAAAGCGCTTCAATAATTTTGTTAGTCCTTGATGGTCATGTCCTGTTTATTCTTTCGCAAACTCAAGATGACCTTTTGTGGGCGATAGAGTTTGTTGAGAGGCGTCATTATTCTGCTCTGCATTCAATCCTATAATTTACTTCATTTTTAAACAAACCAGCCACCGTATAATAGAATTACGGAAGAACTCCGGGAATAGATACCGCGATTTGTTAAATTAAAACAACTTTGTTCTTTTGTGAGATGAATGTTGAAAAGGCCTACAGAAAGACGGCATCTTATACCTTTTGTTGGTTGAAGTTTAAACTTTTTCATTAAAATTATTACTGTTTTTAATCAAAATGCCAGTAGAAAAGTCAAGTTCATATCATTTAGAATTCACTTCTTTAATAATGTTTCCCTTTTCATTAAACTTGGAACTTCAAACAGTATCACCGAGAACTTATGAGAATACAAATTACTACGATATATAAAAATCATATAAGCAAAACTAATACCAACAAAGTGGACTCGACTTGAATGAAAGTTGATGTCACAAAAGTGCGAAACCTCAACGCGATGGAAAAGAAAAGATTAATAAAGCTTAGCGCACACTGACGCAACACCTGCCCTTTGTCGCTAATGGACCCGCGCCTAATCTCCGCCGACGTAACATCTCAAAAAGAAAATAATATAGTTTTCTATTTTATTACTATGGCTGCAGTTATTATCGCCACAAAGCTTAAATCCCACAATGTATTTCATGTATGTATATATCTATAGCTTATACATGCTGTGTGTAAATACTGTCTTAATAAAAGAAAAATCTGCAAAGTAAAAAAACTAGCGAATTGCAAAGCGACAGTAGCTGATTGCTAGTTTATCTATACGTATAGATAAAACATGATTTAAAAATGCTATTTTTATAAAAAAAATCCTATAGTACCCTATAGTATCGTGTTGTAAATACAAAAAAAAAAAATACATCAGAGTTTAAAACGGGCTCTTTAACGATTTTAAAAAATTGAACAATTTTAGAGCGCCCTCGTGTAAGTAGCATCGAACTGTAAGTGTGCACACAAAAAACCTAAATAACCCAGAAATTGAAAATTGTTAGAGTCAAAGTTTCGAGCATGAAAAATATAAAAAAAAAGACAGAAGCAGTCCTCTTCCAGCCGGTTTGAGCCTGAAATAATTGGAGGAGACTCGAGCTAACCACCCGGATGGGGGTAACAAGCGAGTTATCCGGGTAAAAAGGCAAGTTGCAAACCGTCCGGGTAACAAGCCTGGAACCGGGTAAAGGCGGCGCAGTAACGAGCGATGCAACGAAGCAAGCGCCCTTAAGATGGATGTCTGCTCTTTGTGCAGCTTTCAACATGACTTGGGTCAAATGTTACAAGCTTTGTAACTTGCTTAAGTCTTAAAATTTAAAAGATTTTTCATAATTTAATACTTATTTTAAGAAAAAAGATCCACAAACATAGACAAAACAATAAACAAAAATTAGCAGAATGTGGTACAATGTATTTTGTGAAGAAATAAAAAAGCCTTTTTTTTAGTTGAATGCATATCCCATTTGCTCTATTTGTACTTTAAATAAATAAATATATGTCTGTAGAAATAACTAATAAGTATTAATATTTTACAATATCTCAAAAGGGTTTGAGTGATCATAGATTTATAGATTGAAAGCGTTACAAAGTGAACTCCTCTTCAATCATCACAGTTATTATATTGTTATAATAAACAATCAAAATAATGCTTCTTTAATGAAAGATCGAAGATTGACGGCTGATAATATAAAGGCGTTTTCACATTACGGTATAGACCGACAAGTTATTTTACCCGGTAGCCATAAGTTAAACTATATTATGGTAGCTCACTATAGACCTACATTGATCTTATGGTAGTTTTTGACATTGATATGGCGCCCAATAGTCATTAGAGTTACCAGTAAGCAAAAAATTCCCAACTTCTTTTGAAATTCTCCCATGTTGAAAACAAAACCAAAACTTGTGCTATTTTTCTCCGAAATTGAATTTCGAATTTATAAATATGGCGACATTCTACCGTGCGATTGCCGTTGCCTCATTGGGCAAAATAAATGCTTTTAAGATGACATTGTTAGTTACTTCACAAAATTGCCAACTGCCATATGATCCTTGTAGGAGTATAGCTATCTTTTTTTTTCTTCTTTAAAACCATTTTCAATATCCATAGTCCATGACAAGAACCAACTCACAGGAGTAGGCTAGACACATATTATTAATTTATTATTATAACATTCTTGATATGTGTTTGTATTATATAAACTATCGTTTAAGTTTAAAACAATATGGTTCGTGAAATATATACGTTGAGGCACTAACTCTGTGCCGACAGTGTGCCGCCTCTTAGCATTACGTAGCTCAGCTATCTGTCTTCAACTTGCAGTAAAAGGTTGTCTATATATCAATGAGATTAATTTCACGAATCGAGTTCGTCGAAACGGAATCATTTCAGCGAATGACATGGATTTTTGTTTATAAATGCGAAATGGAACTGATTGAAACTGAATATAAATCTTGTGACGTAAGAAGTCTATGTCAATGCTTGTAAAGCTAGCAAGAAAATTTAAGTCTATTATATTTAGTTTTTAACGAAATATTCATTTTTAATCCAATATTAAGATCTTAGACCTTTCCAGAAAATTCTGACGAGATTTCAAATTACCTTGTACCATCTATCCATCCAAAAATTAGCATTTATAATATTAGTAAGAGGTAAGATTTCGTGTTTAACTCGTTTGTTATGCGAAAATGGAACAAAGGTAGTAGTAAATAATGATCGTTGCCAAAATTCATTTGCAATATACTTCGATGAAATTTAGTAAAATCGAATACTCGTATACGAAGTTCATGTGTTTTCTCTAACACTAATCGCTCCGTTCGACGCCGGTCGCCCGAACGGTCCCGCGGTACGGTCGGCAGGAGAAACACAATACAGAGCCGCGTTTGCGAACGGTACACAATCGTTTGCTAAGTAGCGATACCCTCTATTCAAATGTTATTGGAAACAGTTGGGATCGAAATACGTTTAGAATATTTGAATGTTTCATTAGCGTTAATGTACTTAAGGTCAGCCATCTTTTCATCAACCTGCCCTTGTCCTTACAGAGGGTCGGCACAATATATACTCTTCCATACATCTCTATCAGCCGTCATATCTTCACTTCTTTCTTGAGCATATCCTCTTTCACAAAATCCTTCTATACTTTCTTCGGTCTTCTACCTTTGTTCCCATCCACATTCTATCAATCACCCATCTTCTTTTAAAATAAAGTTTTCTTAATTTACAAAACGAATAGAATTTGTGTGAATGTGAACGAGTCAAGATCCAACCTTACACAATAGATAATCCATTCATAGTGCAAATTCAGTTACACCAAGCAACTTCAGTTCAGAAAAGTGTAGATCACAAAATTACCAACACATTTAAGACTCAAATACCATAACAATAAAGTCCATAATCGCACGTACATTATTACCGCTTACATCAAAGACGGTAAACTCAGGATGTGAGATTGAAATTCCTGATCTGACTAGTAATAAACTTACTTCAGCTTAAAAGAGATTTCAAAAGAACGAATAAAAAACGCGAAGATGTTATTATTAAAATCGGTGCGGACGGAAGAAAGGGGGTTCCTTTAAAATGACACCGACCATTCTGCTTCGATATCTTGTTTTTTCAAACATGGCCGACAAATCTCACACTTTATTGAGTTTTAAATTTAGAGAGGCGAGACGGGGAGCTGCAATTATTGTGTGTTGCATTAAGAATTTGTCATTTACATTATACTTAACGATGTAAATACAGTTAAACTTTATTTTAGAACATAATTTACGATCCGCGAATGTCTACAAACGTTTTAAGTTAGACAATTTAGGACTTGAATGGAGGTTTTGAAATTTGTGTTTGCAGGATAAATTTAAATAATCGTTTCTCACCGGACTTTTGACGATAAAAGAACAATTTAACCAAAAAACATCGAATAAACCTAGGATGACAAAAATCCTTTGGAAAAAAAGCATTCGTCTAACAAAAAAGGTGGAATACTTTAATGACATTTAAATATGTAACAGCGTCTTAAATGACAAGGCAATACTTGAATTCCACATCCATTAAAAAGATGACGTACATCAAATTGTAAGCGACGCTAAGAGTTCAAGATTGCTTTAGGTATTTGGCGGTAATTTTTGTCACTTTAGAGTTGAACAAAATAAGAAAACAATCGGTTCATCCAGGACATTCTTGTTTTCACTTTACATATCCTACCTGTGACATAGTAGTTAAGAAATTCAGATTAAAATCTGAGAAGAAAAAACTAAATTAAGCTATCGTAACAATTGAATGAAATGTTACTTGTGTTCCTGTTTTATAACAAAATCTTTAAACTGTTTATTCAGTACTGTTCATACATTGTGAAACATCTCTACAATTGTATGTATTATCATTCTAACTCTGAACAGTTGGATAGACAAAAGGATGATGTTTAGTTGGAAAAAGCAGTATTTAAATACGTCCGGAGTATAACACTGAACAGTACACTTTGTTTGTTATTTTATAAAGTGCTTCAATGTACGTACATATATTGTAATACCCGTCCGTACATCACAAAGCGAGTTGTGTTTATTTTGAAGCGTTTAGAGGCGAACGCATTCTGTGTACATTCACCAATTTTTATTCAGTAACTATTCTTAAACTTTTGAGTGTACTGTACCTCAGTTGGGATTGTGTTGGAGTGAATTGTTTACACTTGACCGCGCATTGTGGCCGGCGAAAGGTTAATATCATTGTAAATAGCCCGCACGTGGTACTGCCACTTGACGATTGATTTCCAGGTGTTTTGCTTCCTTTGGTGAACTGATTGATGAATTAACTGTAATCGATAGATTTATGTATATATATATATATATATATATATATATATATACATATCGGCTTGAGCTAGCACGATATCAGAGTTACTACTACTCGAGATCACATGTGGGCCATGGGTAAAGTCGGATTCAAGGAATACATTCACAATACTCCAGTCAGGATATCATCGATCTACCATGCTCCTATCGTTCAAACAATGTTCTCGCAACGATCCCTATTTTCAGAATGATCTAAGTTCTCTCGAAAGTCGCCCGGCGGCGCTCGTGTTCTAATTATGACTTAAATTCAAATTGATTTCTTCTTCTGATTGCGACACGGCCATCCTGCGAACACCCGTCCTCGGGTGATGTTACTCACGTTCCGCTCGGCCACTCCTGGCCTAACTACGCTTATTAACCAACAACATACATACTCGTAGAGTCTAGAAATTTAATTCATACTCGCCAACACTAACACGCCTGAGACATGTACCACCGTCGTTCAAATTTTAGTACTTTCAGCGTTATACTCTCAACTCACACAAACTCCACCGAGTAAAAACCTCTAACGCCTCGGCTCTCCCACCGAATCTCTCACCGCGGCCCTCCGGCCAAATCTCTCCACGTCCGGCTCCGACGTGCCAACTACACACAACGGTCCTCCAGACCCCTGCCTGTCATCACCCTATGACACAACAGTTACACAAACCGGTCCTCCTGACCCCGACCTCCGCCAGAGTTAACCGCGCACCGCACATCCAAGGACTACGGCTACGTTAAAACTTCTGGTACGGTCGACCACAATACGGTAAAGACCCTTACTCGAGTTTATGTCATCATCAACATCGACTGGTACATGACTCACAGGCATCCTTTAACTCCGTGTTTGTAACTACAAAATTTTAACACTCTACAGTTGCAAGTACATCACACTGTAACCCACCATGAAAACTACTAACCACCATCTCAGTTTACATTAGTGCTACTCCTTGCAAATAGCGTACCGAACATACAAAGCAGTCACCACGCACCTCTTCCAACGCATAGTGCTGTCACGGACACATTCTTCACGTCATTAGTGATTACATAGTCAATTACTGGATGAACCGAATTTTTGTAACATCGCTGGTTAACACCAACCGCTATCTTACCGCGCCTTAAACCGATAACTCTTACACGTCTCGGCCATACTGACATTAGCACGTCCCCGTGCTATTTGCATGCTGGTCTTTCAGGCTATCAGACATCATATTAGCAAAGTAAAGACAACGAAACCACAGAGTTTACTGCATTCACCCACTAGTGTTATGCTAACATTATAAGTGCTATTACGATTGTTATTCCCTCTGGTCAGCTTATAATTTCGTTCACAAATAATTAAGCTATACAAACTGTAAGAATATTTGACCTCAAACATGGAAACATCTCCAAAACAAAATTACATCTCCGTTACCAACTTATGACAACAAGGTTCAAACCACAACACACGGCCAATACTATTCACCTCCTGTGAACATTCCATACCGACCCATATGATGCCAATCTGCAACCATTTGTCAGCTCAGTTGGAAACGTTAATAATATCAAATTTCCTTTTTTAAATTTAGTAGAAGCCAAACTTCCTTTTTCATTTTACAGATCTTAAAGCCATGACGTTAACTAAGGGAATAGTAATCGGTAAACAAAACATGCTATACTATTATCCCTAACTCCAAACACACCTTTTCTTTCATTTTCTCGCTATCGTAACTTAAAACCATATTTCGGATCAATTAAACCTGATTACGCTTAAACACATTTTCGCTTTTACTTAATAGCTACACGACCAGCTCTATAATTGGAATGTGTACAGTCAGTTCTTTGACTACCAATGTTATCGAAGTTATCACGTGTCAAAGAATCGTGTTCCGGACGATGCGTTTATCCCGAATTCAAGCGTTACGTTAACATTACTATGACTACGCCTTGGGTTTAAACAATAGTTTGCAATACAAAGATGTTGCAGATTACAAGACTGCATTAGCCGATACACAAAGAAAGAGAATTTAAATATCACATTAGATAATGAGCAAAGCAGAGTAGGCTAGCAAGTTCTCAGTTTGCTAAGTTCAATTGCATACAACAAACGTTAATATCAACCACTTCAATTTTAATCTCTAACTAATATTTTTTATTAATAGAGTTACAACCTAAACAGGCGGTGCTATCCGATATCATTTGGTTCTGCTTGCTAAAATTCCACAATTATTCAAACTACGTCAGCGGTAATAAATGTAATGCGTAGCTGTGTGTACATCAGCTTAGAACTGGTACAACAGATCAGTTCACGTAGTCTTAAACCGATGAGCTGCAGCTCAACAACTAAATTAGCAGCCCACCGCTCACCGCGATGTACCACAACTATGGGTGCCCATAAGCCTCTAACCGTTCGATGACTCGCCGCTCACACGAACTATAACCCATGTAGGTATAAACTGAATTGATCCGCGAGCCGGTTCACCGATACCCTTCACTAGCGCGAACTGTGAGCCGATCTCAGATCATCAATTTTAGTAAAACTACCACTGGCTAGTAATGAGCTAAGAACTCGATATTTCGATTAGGACAGGTTTTGCGACTTACTGTGCACTAATGCTAGATTGTTTCACTAAGGTTCACAAAAGAGAATAACATTTCACGAGTAACTACTCTTAATAACAGCACGCTGAACTATTGCTAACTTTTTTTGTCAGTAGAGGATTGATAACACGTACAGGGAACGTCACATGATTTAATTCAATAATGTTTTTAATTTTATTCAAACTGTCATAACCGACATGTTTGACATCTAAATTACTCAAGTATTATTTCAAATTATTTTAACAAGATAATTTTATTTTCCCCAAATAGTACCACCCTCATTAAAATAACATCTGATAATTACAAATTAACAATAATAACAGATTCACTAAGCATTTCCGTAAATAATTACAACATACTAACAACCTAAATACCGAACTGTACTATTGTTCAGTTGACAAACTATCTCGAGTCATTAGATTTAAATCATTTAAGGATACTAGAATACATTACGCTCATTACCCTCTAATCTTACAGCCCAACACACAAACTACTAAAGGAACGAACTCACCGGATCCTTGAGACATCAATACTTTGAGGATTTTAACAAGTTGGACATCTTACGCTCTCGCTGAATGAAACCATACCATAGGTCATGTTTGCATAACCTGCTATTGGGAGACCTGCGGATACTTGCACCCTTTCACATTATATCAACTGCTTGGTTTAATTTCCAGTTGCTTTAAAACAGTGATCCAATGTCCATGCTATAGCACTAGCGCAGATTCGGAAGTCATAAACATCCTGACTCCGAACATATCTTCGGTGGCTTATTATTTTCCTGGCTATCACTTTTTTGCATTTTGCGTAATCTTACAACAATAACGACTTTATGATTTTTCATTTATTTTCTTGACATTTATCTTTTTCGAAACTTAATGTCACAGATCCACGCATGCGCGATGGATTTCTCTTTCCTTTCGCATAATTCCTTTTTGAAGTACTTTTCTTTGATTGTTTAGCACCATATGATTTCCAAATCACGTTAACGGTCTTTTGTATGCCGTGTACGTATACCTTCGACTGTTATTTTACGACGCACACATACTTCATAAACGTATTTGCGTTTTCAAATACTGAAACTGTTAAATCGTGCACAAAAGCGTATAATCCCCTTACGATCTTGCATATCAACGTTCATCGTTTCCGTTTTTACAAAATAATCTCGTAATTGAAATATTTTTTCACAGTGACGGACGGAAACGTCAAATTAATTCTTTTCTTTTTAGATCCCATATTTCACAGAAAATTTTACGAATGCCATTGAATTTGCGCTCATTTTCGATCTCCTATTTTTTTCATCACATCTTCCCATCTTAGATTTCTAACTTGATCCGACAGCGATCCCACTTCTGATATCGGCTTGAGCTAGCACGATATCAGAATTACTACTACTCGAGATCACATGTGGGCGGCCATGGGTAAAGTCGGATTCAAGGAATACATTCACAATACTCCAGTCAGGATATCATCGATCTACCAAGCTCCTATCGTTCAAACAATGTTCTCGCAACGATCCCTATTTTCAGAATGATCTAAGTTCTCTCGAAAGTCGCCCGGCGGCGCTCGTGTTCTAATTATGACTTAAATTCAAATTGATTTCTTCTTCTGATTGCGACATACATATATATAATATATACAATTGATAGATGTATATTCTAGATATTCTCTACGTTTAACATACTTAAGTACTAATTAAAATAACCTCATTTATCAATGTAATATAAAAAATAAAGATACAATATCAAAGACAAACAGTTCATTATTCAAAAACCTAAGACATCAAAAGAAAATGTCAATACAGAGATCCTTTATAATAACGTTTATAATGGGCCTGTTGAAAAAATATCCCAAATTAATTTTCTCGATCCAGTGAGCTACACAAAGGAGGCCTATCTCTTTGATAGACTTTCGTATAAAATAATTTATGCAAGTGGTCAGCGTTCGAAATGAGGGGGCCCGTTTTAATCTTTAAGTAATTTCTTTCATACGCAAACAAATTCAATAGCAGATGGTGAAGAAAACGTTTCGAGTACTATTTAGAAATAATTAATTTGAAACTGATAGCCTTTTTTGATACTTCTAAATTGATATTGATGTCGATGACGTTATAATATAAAGTTGCTTACAGTGGCGAGACTTTAATAGTGAGAATCATAAACTGAAGCCCGGTACATAGGCTCAGTTTCAATCTCTACTAACAGTTTTAACAGTCGTACGTTTAACACGGCTCAAACCTTACCTAGGTACGCCATACGTCTGTAGTTGGCTTTATATAGATCGAGATTCTTTAACGGAAATACATATCAAACGATAATGTCGCCTTTTTATTTAGACACACCTCGTCTCTCAATTCGCAGACGACGCGTAGAGGGTAGAACTTCATAGGTCCAAGTCGAATTAACGTCTTTAAATTCAAAACAAGCAGAGAGAAATGTAAACAGACAATCAGGAACGATTTTAAAGATGGAATTGGAATTCACAAACAAGGGCCCGATGAGGGAGCGCGAGGTAATTTGACAAACGCTTTGAATGGTAACGCTCCTCGGGACGGATTTGTGTTTGAATTTGTATATTAGTCTTGCGAAACGTTACCGAATTGCGTTCCCTTGAACACATAAACGCTTACGCAATCAAAGACGCTGAGTCAAATGAGGATAGACGTTGTTAATTCAAGTTATCGAACACATTTATTCTGATTTAATAACATAAGAACATAATTATCGCTTTAGTTATAAATACAATAGTGTTTATATCATTAACAACCTGTTTTTTATAAGAGAAGGGGGCAAACGAGCGGCGGGAACACAGAGGAGGTCAACGACGCCCATGGATATCCGCAACGCCATAGGAACTACAGGTGTCCTTTTTTCTTGTTTTTTTTTTTTATATCATAATAAGAATAAGGCTTTCTAATAAGAAAAAGGGGTGGGAAGGAAAAGGGACTAAAGTTGGGCCTCCTTAGTTTTCTTTAAAAAATATTATAGTTAAAGCAGAAACTGAAAGTAATCTTAGTTTTAGAGATTCTGAAGTTAATTTTAGTTCATTAGTCTTAATATCTTTTAAAGATTGTTAAACAAACGTTCAATATAATAATTAAAAAACGGTTAAATGAAAATGATTTCTACAATTACAGTACCACGCTGTCGTCTCAATGGTTGTATATTTTCTAACTCCCGAGCTCGTGTAAGTGGAAAGAATCGGCGACAAACAACGCCCCCGACTGCTTTGAGGCCCGCTGTAATCTGTTTTGTTAATTCGTACGCCGTTTGTCGGCGTTTTTCTAACGTAGGTACAGAGCGCGGTTGACTTCTATTTGCTAACCCTGTGATTGTTCAGTGAAATTACATCTATGTACTTAGGGGCTGCTTTTTTTTGATAATTAAATATGCTAATGAAGGAATAAGAATACATATAGAGATTACCAATGAGATATCTATTTAATATTTATATTTTTGTAGAGCAAAGACAGGAAGAGTTTTAGTTGCAAACGAAAGTAAATAGATTATAACCTCAAAATTTCACAGTTGAAGTTCTTATATAAATCATATCGTTGTCTCGTTTTATTCAAGGAGAGCGAGAGAGACAATATGTATTAAACAAGTGTTTCGACAGTGGAAACGCACGAATATTAAACAAACGAGGGTTATGATTCAACAGAAATTTGCGTCATTATGTATCAAGGGACATCCTTATTTGAATGAGCGCAAATTGTCAAAGAGATTTTATCTGTTTAAACAAAGATGCTCCTTGTGTTGGCTTTTGCCCCTGTTCAGGGGTGCCTATTAAATAGGATCTGCTAATACGGTTGATCGTGCCTCCGATCCAACCCTCCCCTCATAAACAAGGTGTTTTGTCTTCGCCCATCAATCTATATTTTGATGCAGGATTACTTGAGCTTTGTAATGATTCATTACGAATTATGTTAACGTAATTAAGTGAAAATAAGCAAAGCTAATACATATGTTATTACCAGAGCTTTTACAAACCTATTTGTATATAATTAACTAGCTGTTGCGCGCGACTTCGATCGCGTGAAATTAAATAATATAGCCTATGTTACTCACACCTTCCCAATGGTGAAAGAATTTTCGAAATTGGACCATTAGGTATAACGTGAATCGAATCGAATACATACAAAAATCCAAAAGTTTAAATCTTTCGTCTTTATAACATCAGTATAGATAATGTTTTCACTTCAAAATTATATTTAAATTAACCGTTATTAAAATAGAAAAAAAACTTAAGTAGATTTTTTCGATAGCTCAATGTCGGTTAACACAATAAAATGAATCATTAAAAAAACAAACAATCAAATACGTATTCATCAATCCCAATAAAATGTCCATTAATATCTAACGTGTGAAGAATCATTGCAATCACCATCACCGTACGATTGGCCACAAAAAGTGCTTTCACGGCCCCCATTTTTTAAACAAGCATTTTTGTCTCCCCCTACACCAGTCTGAGATAAGAGATTTTTGCGTCATTAGCGAACGTGCGTCGTCATTCCGCCACGATTTGTCTATGGTTATCTGTGGAATTTTTTGGCGCGAATACGCGTGGTCGGCCTAACTGTCATGTACACATTATAGGTCTAAATTCACGCGCTAATGTGTTGGAAGAAACTTTGAGAAGATAAGCCTTAGACATGAAAGCGATCGCTTTCTACCAACTTTTTATAAGTATTAAAAATATATCAAAAATCGGTCAAAGAACGTCAACGATTTTATACATCCAAGTCTATTTTTATATGGCTTTAGCTTTAAAAAACAAGTTTTTGTATGTTTATTTAAAACGCTCGCAACATTTAATTTCGCGAAATAATTAAAAATAAACTTTTCCAAGAAACGAATAAAGGATAGAGAATTCGTAAACTCTTATGCAATAAATGTATTGCGTATCTTTTAAAAGCCAACTCTTTTGTGCGATAAAAATAATAAAAAAAGCCACCACCGAGCTATTATTTTCGCTGTACGATGTCGTTTCGGCAGCGAAAGCGAAGGGTAAATATAGGCACTAAAAAGCACAAGAGCGCTCGAAATGGCACGCGTCACGGACCACAACAAACGAACGCCGCACGAACAGAACGACAATCGGAATAATTTTAATTAGAGAAAAATTACCGCTGCGAAATGCGCAAGTGCCTCGGGTACAGTCAGACGCGAAAGTTTCAACCAGTTTGTTGCATCAATCAATCAGCAAATTACTCGCTTAATTAGTAATTACAAGCTCCGAGACACTCAAATGACTTCTAAACAATTCAATAAATATACACAACGTAAAATCATTCTTTGTGTATTTACGTTTAAGAACCATAAACTGATTTCGTAAACAAAATACAGCAGTATAATAAAATATTGTAATTAATTATCACAATACGCAATGTAATTCATATCTCAAATAACACATGTAATTTCTTTTTCAATTAACCGCATTTTTTTCTGACCCTAAAAACTGCGCGGAACAATACTCGAGGAACCCTTTCCGCAAACAATTAGCGCACAAATGCACTCGGAACAACGGCAATACAGTTCCTGTGAAGCATCCAGCGCTACAAACAGCTTCCGACTGGCTGCAAATCGCTTCTGCTTTTGCCTCCTCGTTTACCGCCCGCTGAGTCAACTGAGCGACTGTGCTCCTTTTGTTTTTCGATTGTCGAACGAACCTTTTTAAATTTAAATTGAATTTTAAATATGCATGTGGTTGTCTGTGATACTGTGTACGACTAATGATTTCTTTAATTTAACGAATCTCTTAATATACCATATGAAAAAAACCAATAGGTAAGTTTCGTATTTAAACTGCTTTTTTTAATTAATAAGCGATTACAAATATTATAACAAATTTTTACTTTAATCGCTTCCTATGACCGTTTATTAAAAGTAAAGAGTCATGCATATCAAAACATTTCAATAAATATAATAAGGTGGAAATATTCACGATATTATTATTTTTTTTAAAGCAAAATATTTGTAGATTTTTGTTAATTTACTAATATCTCCTTTAACCATTCCAACTAAGCTCTAGGTTTGTGCTAGGATATGGTTTACGACAATAGTCGAATGGCGGGATTCGAACCCTCGACCTCAAGATCGGTAGTCCGTACCCCAAGCCATTAGGCAATTGGCGCTTTATTATAACACAGAAATAAAAAGAAATTGAGCAAACCGACACAACAAATAAAACTTAAAACATTAAAATCTCTGTCCCCGAGATCAAATATCTTGGAGGTAAAAAATAACCATAACAATATCAGCCTGCATCTGAACGATACATTCCATAAAAGTGGAGAAACAAGTATAATACAAAACGATTTTTATATCAGTGGGAACACGAACCGGAGGCCTCTAATTACCAATTTCAAGTTTCTACTCATTTCTCACCTTGTAACGGGTGTAATGTGATTCTAGGAATTATTATCTAACTAAATGTCTTCGCTTAGTGACCTCGGACGTAATACTAAAGAATTAGTGGCCAGTGACAACACCAATATTACAAGACCTCTAGTCTTTTATATTTCAAAGAGAAACAAAGGTCTTTATCATTAGACGTAACAGTATTTGTTCTTTTTCAATGATGTACTTTTTTAAAATGCATTCCATTTTTGAATTAATAGAATGGAACATCGTATAGATGTCGTCGGACAGTAATTATATTTACTATCACTTATGTTAAATATTTATGCGTCATATGATCATGGCTATTATTCATAGAATGATAATGGTCGAGTTGACTACATTATTTCAAATAAAGTAGCTTGTGTGATATTTAATTTCAATATGGCTTTTGGGCTTTGAAATATTTTAGACGAAATGTAACTTTCCTAATTAAGGGAATTAGACACCTTAACATACAAGGACATACAAATATTGTAGATACGTCTCTGCATATTCAAGTCCTTCAATTAGTGAATGAAAGTTACCTGTTTGTAAGATAAATGAGGTAAAGACAACTTCTCATTGTTTCAGAAATGAAAGACTCTTTTGTTTATAACCAGAGACAAAACGTTCCCTCGTTGTCTATGCTTTACTCGGCTCATTCTTTTGTCGAGCGCCGTGTCGCATTGTTGTGTTGTGCGTCGCTTGAATCATTGAAAATTTATTCAAAGAACTTTGCAATTTTTTTATACAACTCCCCAAACGATTAAAATAAAACACAAACTCAGGTTTTGTTTATACCTATAATTTATTTTCTCAAATACATTATATCAAGAATCATCACTTTTTTAACCATGAGAAGGTTACGCCTATAAAACTATAAATATAATTACTTAATTAGTGTTTTTCAACGAAAATTCACTAAAAGGCTTCTATAGAATTTGCTTTTTATGCTAATATGTTATGATTTTTATTTATCTTGCCATACACATCAACTATGGTGGCGATTTACAATTTAATTATGCATAACAAATAATAAATGCTCATTAAAATCCTTAACAACGACAAGGAACTCACGAGAGGTTGAGAAACAGCACGAAAACAATAAGCAAGGAGTGCGGTGCCATTTGTGAGATGCGCGCGCGCACAAAGAGCTATTGTACTCCCATATGGGAAAATATCCCTTGTTTTGTCATCTCTATTGTTGTTGACAGACAGACGGACAACTGAAAAGACAGCCTTTGAATACTTATGTAAGGAAGGCTTTAATACCTTTGCTTACAGATTATGCAAAGCTGAGACGAGATTATTTTAACGTTACGTTGTTTTAGTCTTTAAATGCTTAGTAATTGATAACATTTAAATAATTTACTTATTTTATATAACATTTTCATTTTTTTTACATCGTAATAGGGCAATGAGCAAGCGGCCAAGCTGAATTCGCCGAGATAACGAAGCTATCGCTGCTCATAGACATTAGCAACTGCAGACAACAAAGAAGGGGTTGCACAGAAAGAGGAAATTTCCCTTTCCTTTGCGTCCTCTCCTCCGACAAATTCAGATCCTGGAGAGTCCCGAGATGTCTGCACGTCCCAGAAGATAGAATTCCCTTTGTCCCTTCTCTACTGCAACTCAGAACCACTACATGTTGCCGTTTTGAAGGGTTGTAAGTCTACACATGTTTTTTTATAACATAGAAAATAAGATTTAGAATATCATAGACATGGATTTCAAAAGATTGTGTTGAATTAATCAAATAAATGCTTAACATACCTAAATATTTTTATAAAGAATTCGTCTCGTCTCAGTTCAGGAATGTAATATTCTCAACTAATATATCAATTAATCTCATCCAAATCGTCGGTAATTTAATTGTGATATAAGACATTTCCACCTGCCATCCTCGGCTGCCGAATGGTAGGAATTCAAACTTCTGTTAAATATATTTTCCCTTGACCATTAATATAATCTTTGTATGGGATAAATCAAATGAAACTGACGTAGATATTTTATGAATAATATGTTTGATGGTAAAATTTATACGAAGCGGATATGTAGATGTAATAGATATATTTTTATTAGATTTTTACGTAATTTCATTTGTATAAGATATTAATGATTTATCTTGAAATATAAATTATCAAGCTTATTAATCATTTTAGGCTGTTTAGATAATATTTAACGTCCTGTCATCGCATAAATTATAGAACAATTATTTTTTTTGCGTAAATTAATAAAAAAAAATGATTTAGTAACGTCACATTTAATGGTATTCTCTAGAAGTTTGTATTTTTTGTTACCGTTAGTGATCTTTGACGTCACATCTAATTGGATATTATATAATTGTCTCTACAATTTCAAGTAAAATCAACAAAGCATTTCATTTATTATGAAAGGTCAGCAATAAACGTTTACAGTATCATTTTATCTTCATTTAAATTTCAATCTTAATGTACACAAATTAAAATTTATAATCCGATGACATCGTATTTGGATTGACATGGTCCCGACGCATCATCTACAATAGTAAATTATCAACTTTTATCTCAATTATTCCGATGCATTTTATCTAAATCATAAACAACTTTATGCCCTTGTATTAAGAGCTATTGTTGGTTATGTATGCTTAATGGGCAAATGTACAGCAGTACAATTAAAGGGAACTATTAAAAGTGAAATGTTGTAAGCGATCTCAAGTTTCCCCGTACATTTGTGGGAACTTCGTTTATTAATTACGGCTGGCGACTGTTTTAGGCCCTTGATGGTACTTGACCATCCTAATTTTATCAGATCACATCTCGACGCAGGCTTTTTTATTTGAGTGTTCGGTGACTTTGTAATTAGTTTGAGATCCGAGCGTTGTTCGACATCGTCGCGCAATTGAGTGTAATAAAAATTCAATTATTTGATATTCTTAACCTTACTTTTAATTGAGAAAGTTGGTTTTTGATAAGGCTTTGATTGAATTTTAAAATAAATGAAAGTCGTAGTGTATTTAAAACTGGCAACTTATAAACTTCGTCATTCTTTTTACTATAAAATGTATTTTTTATTATCTATGTTATTTACAAAAGCTGTGTTTAACATTATAAATGAACTAATAATAACTCACGTCTCAATGCATGCATTTTATTACCTGAAAACAAAAAGACATTTATAATTAAAATGAAATTAATTAAATAATACAAACTGCAAAATTGCTAATATTGGTTTGCCTATTTTAGAAGTTAATACCTCCTTAAAATAAAGAACCATAAAAATTGTCATTTCATATTTTAATAATTCGCCTTTTGAGAAGTCACAATTTTAAAATATTTATATATTTATAAGGTACACCAATTGTATGTTCAAAGTTCACAACAAAATTAAGTATATCATAGACAAAGAAAAACAAAAAAAGCAGAAGAAAACACATATGGGGCAAACATGCCCAAAGAACATCGAGGTGACCAACGACGCCATAAAACATCCGCAATATCAGCGGAGTTCAAACTGCCGGCCTTACTTGCACACTTCAAATTTCACAGTTATTTTTGAAACCTATCTCTACCAACATAACTCTGCTTTACATAATTTAGTCATACACACACGCTCTCTACCACGAAGTAATGGCAAGTCGCTATTACAAAGTTAGAACATATGTACGCACCAAGTCTTTCTTTTCCAACGTCCGTGAAAAATCGACGCGTTTCCATAATAAGGGTGTGTGTCAACAAACTTAAATAAATGCCCACTAATGAGCATAATATTATAATATTGTGCCGACTGAAAAAGAGTCTTGTTAGGTCCGCCGTACGGGGTGTCGCTTGTCGCTTAAGGAGCGACGCTATTAAATTCTAATGCTTCGGTTCACGCAATGAGAGGAAGCGGGGGCGATAGCGGAGACGGCAGCAGTTTTACAAACTTTAACTCTAAACATGTAGAATTATTTTGTAGGTTTTACTATCATATATCAAATTGACAAACATTGACAAAACCCAGTTAAAAAACGAATAGTATCTAGTTAGCATAGCATTAAAGTAAATTAAATAGTCCTTTTTTCCAAAATATTTTTCAGTAGTAAACGTTTAAAATAGCTTATTCCTATAAATTTATTAAATATATGAGTATTAAATAAAAAAAATATTGAATAAGAAACAAATAAAAAAAAATAAGTATGCAAAGTCTAATTGTTCTCATTATTATTTCGTTTGTTGTCATTTTTAGAATCGCGTAACGCTTCTAACTTGGGCCAAAGGGTAACAGTGTTCGCACATTACTCTGCAAAGCCTCCACACATGTTGCCCTCCGAATGCACAAAGGCGAATAATAATCATAAGGCGACTCGCAATTAAAAAATTTAAGGCACTTTGTTGACGCGTCGGCCTTTTGGTAGAAGTTGCCTTTAGAAAGCTAGACGCAGACGTTTTAATGGCACATGTACTGAGACTTCAAAGAAAAAAAACATTAAAATTACATTATTTGAAAAGGATAGGATTTTATAACAATAAGATGTTTGTCTTAATTTGCAAAATAATAATACTATTATTTTCGAATTTAAGCTGACCACAAGGGTGTCTGTAGTAATAATTTTAAAATTCCCAGCGACTTAACTTAGACTTACATATGTTCTCTTTATGTTTGTTAATCATTTATTACAGGTCCACTGAACAAAATAAAACGACTACCGGCCGAATAATGAAACTACATTTAAATATGTAACATCATCTTAACAGATAAAGCCGTTCTTAAACTCCAATTTTCGCTTACAAAATGTTTCAAATTCGTTTCAGTATACGGCTGTATGGATGACGGCTACAAATACTTATTCCGTTAACACATTTACTTTAGCGTTATAAAACAATCTTGTTGAATTCTCAGCGGTGTAAATCACGAGATATATGCCAAATTCTTTTTTTTTTGATACATCAACGACAAATGAAACGATCTGGTACAGACGTACACGGCGCTAAACTCCCACTTCTGCACATTTACCCGATGAAAAGAGTCACATCTCCCAAGGAATCTCTTGCGACATGTAACTCTTTTCGTCGTGGTCGATTATCACTTGTAACCGTCACAAAACGAAAGCCGACGACATCGGTTATAAACCGACAACTACCGACGGATTTGTGGCAACACCTATTTAGGTGACATGGAAAATTGTGTTCGCAACTCGAATAATAAAATTTTATTACTCATTTCGCGTGTTAATTTTTTTTTCTGTTTTAATAACGACATTAAAAGAGATTTGATTAGCTTTAACTTTTTATGGACAAGTGATTATGAATACATTTTAAAGTAATAAGTACGATTTACCAGTCTTATCAGACAAAAGATTTTTTAATGACAAACAAAAACACGAATCCTGCACTTTCATCTTTTATCTGTACCTACAAAATTAGCTGAATACACAAAAATACGAATTCACGAAAAAAAAACATAATAATTTAATTAACAAACATTTAATATATTGTAAATAGAACTACTAACAAACATACGTGAAAAAAATAACATTTAATACACAGATCTGATTAACATTTATAATAACACATCTCTTATAATCCACTCATAAAATATAAGCAAATAAAATTTGAGAGTATTTAAAGAAAAAAGAAAAAATGCCTCACCAATTTCTAAACATTCCATCAAATGATCTGACTTCACTCAAAACTAGTACAGATAAACATAGAGTAATAAACAACAACAGAAGTGTCAGTTCGCGGAATCGTTGCGGGGAATAAAGCGATCGCGTTTCGCAATTGGAAGGGAATACTCGGAAATGCGTTACGATCTCACATCTAGACGGATACGTATCTCCCTCTTTATTATTCCAATAACAATCCGTAATGAGTGCTCTGGTCAAACGTAAATAGCGGACTTCATACATTTGAATGATGGCAATGTAAACTCTGAACTACGTTACTCTGTATTATAAAGGGTTGTTCTTACTCCGATTAACCGTGTTATCGATAAAAAAATATCGACCAAATTTAATTGCTAAATGAATCTACAAGAAATAGTTACTTAAACATTTCAATATTAGCTACGATAAAGAAATTTGGTAGGCAAATAAAAAGATCAAATCAAACTTACTCGATGATAAAAGAGCTTTAGGTGTTTACTTTAAAATAACTTACAAACTAAATAAACTAATCTATAAATAATAAAAAATCAAACATTAAGATAGATGAAGCAATGTGTTTTCTTACAGTGTACAAAAAATATACATCATCACCAATCTAACAAGAGTACATAACAAAGTATTGCTTTGTCGCTCACTGTACCAACAAGGGCGTACGCGGGTAGGTGAGACGGTTATGGGCGGGTGCCCCATTCCACTACACTCTCACATTATTGCGCATGCGTACTAATATTTACGACAATTTCATTATAGAGAATCGAAAACGAATTGAATTACACTAATGATATTTGAATTTACATATTTATTTGCCCCCGCTGCGTAATGGGTACACTTAATAGATTTTTGTACATCATTTAGTAATTAAAATCTGACTCCATCACATACGCCTAATAGTATAGTCATATTCAAATATGTTATTTAATTTAAACTGTTAGATTGTGCAAGCTAATGTAACATTACCATCTAAATTGACAAGCTAATGGCAATTTAGTAGCAATAGCTAGTTATGGAAATTACTAAAAATAAATTAAAATAAACCGTGCAATAGAAAAAAAATAAAAGAAATCTATTAACGCTACCTAACTGCTAAATAGTTTTAAATTTTTATCATCATCTAAACATAATTCAAAAGTTCAACCAACTTTTTATTAATTGGAAGTAAAGCGATGTACAGAATCCTATAGGATTTTATAATAACTAGCATTTGACACTAAACCTGACTTTAAGTGTATAGTATTTATTTGACAATACCTAGTAAAAAGGTACAATTTAGCATTTTAATAAAAATATTAAATTCAAAAATATGACCAGTGACAACCCTATAGTGTGATTCGGCGAGATCAAAGAAGCACCTCGCGTGGCTCGTTTACATTGTAACCTCTGTTCGCGGCTGTTTACCTTGTCACTGGTTCGCGCTGTCGACACCGGAAATCGATTGTCTCATCGACATATCGACATACGAAAGCTTCGCAATCACTTGAGACCTGTTCGATTTGAACTAGTTAACGTAATTTTATATTTTTATCAACATATAGATTGTGTTTTTATGCCATTTTACACCATAGGTCAGAGTTTAGAGTACTACGGTAGGAACTGTGACCAAACATTTTTATGAGAACAAATTAAGCACACGTCTAGTGTGGTGACAATAAAATTTTATTTAAATATCGATAAAATCCGAAAATACAAAAATATTTTACAGAAAATCGTTCAATTTCCTTTTTCAATGAGATTTATGAAAAATGTTTACTTGATTGGTTTCCTTTAGTAATAAAATAATTACTTTGCATATTAAGACAAATAGCAGAGTTAAGCTAGTACTTGTTTTAATAGTCTGACAATATCCTGCGGCCTTCACTATCATATATAGGGCAAACTATTTCCTGATTTTAATGTCACGTATATTTATATTAGAACCTTTGACGTCATCAACAATAAAGTAACGGACGTCATTGTGTAATAAAGGAAACATTAATATAAAAAGTATTACATTATCGATAATATTTTAGCACAAAACATAAAAAAATAGAATTTATTAAAACGTTTCCTTACCCTAACTGAGCCAACATTTTTTATGTGCCAATAAATATATTATAATTAGATATTTATGCAAAATCAATGTGTGTTTGTCATTTTGACATTAACATGACCACGTTTATTCCTTTCATGTTGGAACTGAGTTATATTAAATTTGTTTGAATTTATTAGGTACACGAGATAACAATTGACCAAACATAAAAAACATACTTTTTGTGATTTTAAAATCAGTACCTTGTGTCCGGGCTACGTCTTCACGTAATTAAAAAAAACTATATTAATATAGCCTATGTTACTCATTGATATTGTAGCTTTCTTAGAGTTATTTTTTTTAATCAGTCCAGAAATTTTTGAGTTTACATGTAACATAGAAAAATAAAATGTTCCTTCATAATATTTTTTAAAAACATAAAAAATAGTCTCAACATTGAATCAAACCACAATCATAGATTAAGATCTTTGATACAAAGAAATAGATTTTATTATTTAAACGAAAGTTTTTACTTCAAACATCCATTTCTAAATAAAAAGGACCGTCCAATAAAAATGTTGTTATAAGAAAATGGACCGACGATCGATCAGATAAAGTCTCTCTGTAAAGATAACAGTAAACAAAGTTTGTAACTGGATCCACTACTTTCATGTCTTCTTCTATTTCGTTAAGTAACCAGCTTTCTTAGCTATTTTTCTTTATATGGCCGACTTGGAGGTTTTATTTTGTGTTTATAGAAATGTTAATTCATTTTATACTTTCGTATCAGTTTTCTTTGATAGTAAAGTTTTGTATATCAATCCCTATTTGTTAATAAACTAGACATAATATGGTTTCGGTTGACGTAGTAAATCAGGGTTATAATTGCTTTTGGATGTCGATGGGCAGCGGTGGTGGCGGACTTGCTCGTTTATCACTTAACTAGCTGTTGCTCGCGACTTCGTCAGTGTGAAAATAAAAAATGTAGCCTATGTTACTCACTGATAAATTACCTTTCTAACGGTGAAAGAATTTTTAAAATCAGCCCAGTCGTTTTTGAGTTATTTCAATACATACAAAAATATAAATCTTACCTCTTTATAATATTAGTAAAGATAAAACAATAAAGTAAACATAAGAATAATATTAAAAACAACTAAAACCTGGTTACAGTGGATTATTTTAATACTAACTTTAAACCTTGACTCCCTCTGTGTTATGTTCTTTCAATGTATGTATTTCATCTATGCCAAATTTTATGGAGATTAGTTCAACAGTTTAGTCTACAAACTCTAACAAACATCCATCCATCAAAACTATCGCATTTTAAATATTACTATAGTAAGATCAACTAGCACTAAAGGTTTTAAATGAGAAAATTGCAAAACCGAGAAAAGTATTAGTAAAAAAAATCATGTACCATTTTATTACAATTTAATATAAAACATTGTAATGAAGTTGTTCCTGTAAATAGAAACTATTATAGAGCAGTTTATTACTAAAACGATAATACAACAGAATGCGTTGTAAATAAATAAAACTGGAAGACAAGAGATTTACAAAAAGCTGTAAATTTTAATAAGAGGGCGTTAGGAATTGATATTAAACATTTACAATCCACGACTTGGCTCTAAAATATGAAAAAACGGTAGACAATAATAAAATGTTTAACCACAATGGAGGTGACGTCTGATCATAAATCTGTCCACAACAGACGAAGAAACGATTTCTTTATAAAAAAAAAAATCATTATATTGTTGACGAATAGATGTTATGAAAAAATTATATTGGTTTTTGTTTTAATATGCATAGGATCTATCTTGAAATTGCGTAACAGTTGGAAATGATTTCGTAACGTCATCGACAAAATTTGTATGAGATTTTATGGTGCACTTGACGGCCAGTAGAGGCGCTGCATAAATCGAATACAAAATTTTAACGCTTCCATTACGAGAACGTTCTCGCGAATATTCATGATAATCCCTGATGACAATTTCTCATTGGTTGGCTTTCAATCCATAGAATTACAGATACATACAGCATAGTGCATTTAGACCAGTTCAGTAGAGTGTAATTATATTTTGAAATCGATATCCCCCGCTACTTTATCTGCGTGAAATAATAAAAAACAAAAGCGTTTAAAAAGTGCCCATGTGTTCCTCCAGATTATGCTCCGTTCAGCTGTTTAGGTGGCAAATTCTAACAAACATCCATCCATCAAAACTATCGCATTTTAAATATTACTATAGTAAGATCAACTAGCACTAAAGGTTTTAAATGAGAAAATTGCAAAACCGAGAAAAGTATTAGTAAAAAAAATCATGTACCGTTTTATTACATTTAAAATACAAAACATTGTAATGAAGTTGTTCCTGTAAATAGAAACTATTATAGAGCAGTTTATTACTAAAACGATAATACAACAGAATGCGTTGTAAATAAATAAAACTAGAAGACAAGAGATTTACAAAAAGCTGTAAATTTTAATAAGAGGGCGTTAGGAATTGATATTAAACATTTACAATCCACGACTCGGCTCTAAAATATGAAAAAACGGTAGACAATAATAAAATGTTTAACCACAATGGAGGTGACGTCTGATCATAAATCTGTCCACAACAGACGGAGAAACAATTTCTTTATAAAAAAATTCATTATATTGTTGACGAATAGATGTTATGAAAAAAATATATTGGTTTTTGATTTAATATGCATAGGATCTATCTTGAAATTGCGTAACAGTTGGAAATGATTTCGTAACGTCATCGACAAAATTTGTATGAGATTTTATGGTGCACTTTACGGCCAGTAGAGGCGCTGCATAAATCGAATACAAAATTTTAACGCTTAACATTACGAGAACGTTCTCGCGAATATTCATGATAATCCCTGATGACAATTTCTCATTGGTTGGCTTTCAATCCATAGAATTACAGATATATACTGAATAGTGCATTTTGACCAGATCAGTAGAGTGTAATTATATTTTGAAATAGATATTGCCCGCAACTTTATCTGCGTGAAATAATAAAAAACAAAAGCGTTTAAAAAGTGCCCATGTGTTCCTCCAGACTATGCTCCGTTCAGCTGTTTAGGTGGCAAATTATAACAAACATCCATCCACCTAAACTTTCGCAATTATAACATTAGTAAGATGACAACAATAACTAATATGGTAACACAAGCAAAAAAAAAAACAAAACCTAACTAACTGTAATATTGCATACATAAATTATGATCCATTATTTAATCAGATCAATGAAAAATCTCTCACCAACAAAATAAGAAAATGGAACTTCTAAATAATAGAAGGTAAATTGCAGCGACCGAAGTCTATTATACTAATGGTTAGAATTAGAAATATATTGCAGAATTCCCCTGACCGCCGATGACTGATTCACGGCCCACTGGCCTAATGTCTGCAGTGTGGCGTAAGTGAAACGCGAACCGCGGTTCTATTCAAGTCTAGTGCTATTCAAATTGTAAAGCAAATAGAAATGTAAATGTTTATAGCGAATAGAATAAGCAGAAAACAATGAATTAATAAAAATAAAGTATAAAATGATTATTGAAAACCATGCAAAATTATTCTTTGACAGTGCATTTTACGTTGTTACTGTAAAATCAGTAAAATAATTTGTTGAATCGCTATACTTTCAGAGCGTACACCTGAAACTAAACTTTCGCAGAACTATTTAGTCTCGGTTTGATTCCTATGGAGGTGAGCACACTACTCGATGGTTAGTTGTGCAATTAAACAGTTGAATGGGCTGCGAAACAATCGACAATCGCACAACTGTTGTGCGATAGTTTAGTCAAAGATGTTCGCCCGCTCTTACTTTACACCAAATGGTAAAATCAAAATCGACCGCTTTCCTTTGTTTCAAATGACAAATTTATTTTATCCGGAAAGTTGTTACAATTGAAAGAAATATTGCATGTAATTTATAATTTTTATCATGAAAATATTACTATTGTTTTTTGAATGGTTGGTATCTGGGTTTCTTTTTTAAATACAGATTTCAAAGATAGTAAGATGAAATTAAATATGATATTTACATACGGTTTTTGTTATTATTTACATTTAGCTTGAATTTTTTCTTTGTTCGTAAAATCTTAGTCCCATCCCTAGTGACGTAGGTTATAGAAAAATATACCTTTACTAAGTATTCGTTAGAAAATAGAATAACACTTTTATTAAAGATAGCTGTTCCCGTGCGACTTCATCCGCATGTAATTATGAAAATTTTATTTTATTGTTTACTTTTGTCAAATTATCAATAGCAAATGTCAAAATGACATGACATGACAAACCTTGGCAATCTGGCTTCCTTGATGTTGGCAGCAACTTATGGTCTCTTTCCCACATTAGGGTTTTTATCCAAAATATTTACACCCTAAGTTTGATGGCGTGAAAATATATAGCCTAAAGCGTGACCTTAGTGTAGGGCTTTTTATTAAAAAAAGAATTATTTAAAAATATGCTGTAATTGCTGACATCTTAGGCAACAAAGAAGTGTGTGTTTACGCTTTATTATATTAGTATAGATATAGAAAAGCTTTTTACGAAGCAATTAACAATTCAGTACTCATTTAATAACAACAGTATGCAATAAAAATTAAAATAACCCACATCGTAAATATAATTCACGTTGTAATTGTCATAACAAAGTGAAATAAATTTAAAACATTCAGGAAACATGACTAAATGAAACACAAGGCTCTCAGAATCAAGTGAATCTCGCGCAAGGTGCAATTCGCGATTAAATAACCAAGAGATAATAAAACACGAACACAAAATATAGAATACATTGGATTTATTGCATACAAGTGAAATTCGACCAATTTGGTATTTATTCGAAGAAATAATTTTCTTTTTAACCTGGATTGTAAGCGAATATTTTACAAAGATAAGATTAAAATCTTTTAGTGGATACAGCGGCATATACTGGTTTCTTATTCAATATGTTTTAAAAGATAATTGTTACATCAGCAAATTAACTAGCATTAACGCACGATAATGTCCGCGCGAATTTAAAAAAACTTAGTAAGACAATGTTTTACATCTATGCCAAATTTCAGCGAGATCTATCTGTTCTGGGTATACGTAGAATCAAACATCCATCCATCGAACGAATTACTGTCTTTGAAATAATGGGAATTAAAAAAACAACGTCAAAAATACAAAACAAATGAGCGTAGTAGAATTAAAGAAAATTCATCCGACATGTGTGGCTGTTACGGCTTAGGAATGGAGTAAAGAAATAAAAAAGGAAATAAATAACGACGCAACAGTATAAGCTGGATATTTAAAATAATCTCATAGGACTGCAGAAATCGTTCCCACATTCTCGTAAACACAAGCGCACCGCCGGCCACCCAACAATGGATGGGCAATTAATAAAAGGTTTTTTTTTTTTAAAGAAACCCGAACGACGCAACTACCGTACGTTGAAACGCTCGACGTCAAACGCATCACGAAATAAACGCTCATCCCGAGACTTCGCACGAGATCACGTTCCACGCATTATTTTGATGAATTCAAGTTTCGGATGCCTAAAGACGCTCACACACTAGCGACTAAACGAACTTGATACCGCAATTGGGAATTTGTACTCAGTTACAGCTGGAAACACAAATACGATCTATTATTTTGGAAATCCATCAATTCTTATTTTTTAATTTCCTTTGGAATTAGGGTGATTCTAAAGTAAGACCAACAACATTCGTTAAGAGATTTCATTTACTACCGATAGATGGAGCTACAGTATTTTTAAAGTATGATCGTGCTATAAATTTATCTTTGGACAGATATTAAACAAACCATTTTTTGATAACAGGCTTGTAAAATCAAGATACTATTCGGACTTATTATATAAAAACAATCTTTTAAAAAAAATCACCAGTGTATAACCATCCTAAGCCATCAAGCGGCATGTTGTTCATTCTTTACGTTTGGACCACGTTAATTGGCTACAATGGTGGAAATATCTGTTCGTTTCACAATAAAGCACAAAAAGAATATTACAGTTACGTTACAAGTCACGATAAACCGTGCTCCAGTATATCACCAAATTCGGAGATACCAAATTGGACCTACCAAAGGACTTGATGCAATAATTAAATTGCTTATTATCTTGCCCAAATCTGACTTCATATTTCAACAAAACAAAAGCTTGACTTAACACTTTCTGTTAATATATTTTTGTCAGATTCGTATAAAATATTGTTTTAGAATTATTCTGAATATATTTAAGATTTAAAGAAACTAAATTCATACGTATGCTTTTAAGAAAATCATATTCAAAGTTTGTATTCGGACATTGAATTTTCTAGCATGTAATACTGGGAATTACCCGTGTTACCTTAATATAAAACCTCCTTTCTTGCTCGCCCTTTTTACAAACAAATAAAAAACAACCTTTTCAAGAAAATTCAAATATAAAATGTAAACGGAGTTCACCTTAGCGCTGCTAATTTTCAAAATAAGATTTCACCGGATAAAAGCTGTCGTAAAAAGAAAGCATGTCTTATTTATATTTTAAAACCGAAAACACAAGACTCTTTTGTGCGTGGAAATATAAAAAAAAAGAAAATGGAAAATCCGATTCATCCCGGCACTCGTTGCTCGCGGAGGTCTATTCAGCAACAACTTATTAAATAAATTAACCGCAAGTTGCTAGAAAAGGAAAAACTAAGCGGTTCTCTCATTTACTCACGGACAAAGCGGGTAATTCCTTAAAACCAGGCGCTATTCTGTTCCGCATTCATCGCGGACTGTAGCGAAGAAAGCCCGCAAAAATAATTGGAAAGTGACGGGTATAACCAGACTCCGGCTTAGGGTTGACTTGAAACTAAGGTTTATCGATATTTTAATTATTTATTTAATTTTCGATAAATAATTAGGAAATCATAACAACTTTTTTAAATTACAGCAACAGGTATGTATAACAAAAAATGTCGAAAACTAAACTCGTATTATTCTAGTTCTTACAATCTTATTAGATTACAGAAGAAACCATAACAGGACATTCGTAATACGTTTTTATCTTAACATATTAACTTGCTAATGCAATTTTTATATGGGTTATTTTACCTTTTTATAAAAGTGGTATTTAAAGGTAACATAAATGCCACTTATATAAAAGCGATTATGAAAGATTATCAAGAAATGTTATTGTTCCATAATTTAAATCTACATTATTACAATATCGATATTTGAAATAGAAATGGTCACATCTCTAAGGTGACTCGGGAGCGCGGCCCACATTCCCAACTTTTCATCACTCCTTGCCTTCAGCTCATTGTGTCCGTGGGAACCTTTATTGCCTCTATAGAAAACTGTGAAAGAGGCTCCAAGAAAAGCATTTGTACGCCTCCGGCTGAATGGCACTGACAAAGCGCCGTGTTTCAGTGTTGATTCGGCACCGGTTTCAGGCTTCTTTTCATTCGGCACGTTCCTATTTTCCGATTCAGAACTCTATTGGCCGCTCGCTTGTTTTGTATCGGTAAATGAGTTTCGTTTGTACGGAAAGGTTAATTTGCTTTTCATTTCGATTTTTGTTGAACGCACCGCACCCTCGACTTTATCTGAGTTTTCATTCTAAGTTAATTTTCAACTTTTATTATAAATATTAATTATTAATTTAGAGTTTACATTAATCCAAATTCTAAAAACTTTCATTGGATTATTCTAATTAAATTTGGTTTGTCTTCAACTAATCATTTCACACTAAAATATTATAAATGCGAAAGTTCGAATAGATGGATGGATGTTTAGTTACCACGTATCTTCAAAACAGCTTAATTACGAAATGTCTCAGAACTCACTCAGACTCAGTCTGGAAGAACACAGGCTACTTACTACGTTTAGTTTATTCCCTATAGACAAAATCGCGAGCAATAGTTAGTAATTATGTAAATAAAAAGTTTACTAACTCAGAAAGGAACACAAATTAAACATTATTGTTTCTACACGCAGCGTAGCAATTGAATTGAAGCAAGTTACAAGAATAAAAATTCCTGACAGCATTCATCCCTTTGAATGTAGCATTTCACTCTTAATTAACAGCGACAGAAGAATAATGCGACGAACTTGTAAATTAGTAATGATCCTCATAATGTCAGCCCTCAGCAGAACGCGATTCACAATTTTCCTCACAACAACTTTTACGACTTCTTCGTGTAACTAAGCGTACACTATTTAATTATGAAACACCCCCACCACCCCTATATACCCTCTCGACTTTCAGAAAGAGGTAGAAAATATGATTTTCTCAAAGGTTTTTCTTTCAGACGTCCACTTGTACTAGAATGAATTCGTACAAAATGCAAGCCATTGAACAAGTCTTTATAATAAACTAAAAGAATATTTTATTTATTTAATTATAAAATAGGCATATTAGCGGTTGATGAATATAAATTAATTGATAATAAAAGTTTTTTTTATAATTGGCAATTTAGCCACCGAAAACGATTTACAAAATTTGCAAAGGATTTTTTCTGACAAGCACAAAATAAGATGATTTTTGAAAAAAAAAAATACTTAGTAGCCTTCTGTGGTCTTCTAGACTATATCTACGTCTTTGCCAAATTCATTGACATTCGTTAAGCTTTTGGAGATACGTAACAAACATCCATCCATACAAACTTTGTAGTTGATAAAGATTTGTTTATTAAACAACAAAAGAAAAGACTTTATAAGAAACTATAGTTTACCATATTTTTTTACATTATTATCTATGAAACTTTTACAAATAACGGTGATGCTTAGGGTTATAGTCTTATCAGTAATTAGGTCGCGTGAGATTGTTAATTTAAAAGTAGGAATTTAATCTTGAAATAGACTATTTATATACGTTTACATAAATTACATAACACCTAATATAGGTACAATTTAAATGACGTTACCTCTAAATAGTAACATCAGGTTTATTCAGAACATAAACCTTACAAAGATAAATTTTCATATTATACATGTATGCACTTTTACTTAAATGGTGACTACAAATTATGAAAAAGTACATCACGAGTACTAAGTGCATACTTACCACGTTAGCTACCTTACGACACCATACAAAGGAGGCATTGATAAAATTGTGATGCAAGTTATGCTTCGTATGCATTCCCATCTCAAGTACACCGTATAAAAGCAGCAAGCTATGTCGTACTTGTGATTTTTTCTACACAATCTTGATTCTTGATAGCCAGTGATAGATTAATGTTGCCATTAGGTAGCTTCTATTACAAAGGTGAAATCGTATTAAGTGCAAGATCATTCCGAACTGAGGCCTAACCGTTATAGATACGACTTGTGGACTGGAAATGTTAATTCAGGTGTCATCAACTCGGCTGTTCCTTATAAACTAGATATTGTTTTGCGGCATACAGTTACTTACTAGTTATACTTTTTGCGCTACCTTTGCCTTATTCTTGGTTCATTTGTCTTTGAAATAAACTAGACTGTCCTGCTTTTGCGAAGCTCGTATAGTCTTCTATACAAATTATGAAATTGGAGTATCTGTATGTAATATCTAAAGAAATATTCCAAATAAAAGAAGATGATGCATTGCTGATAACAAAAATCGCATTTAAACACTTCGCGTTTGTTCCGGATAATCTCCGAAACGGCTAGGCCGATTTTGACAGGACTTTCACTTGGGGATAGCTGACATGATCAGGCATATTATAGGTTACTTTTTTAAATCCCCTGGTGTCAAAATGGCGACCGGACCGCTATCTCTGGCCTTCAATTAGAAGGTAGCTTGTAGAAGGAACACGCGGGAATGTTACAGACGACCATTTTTTAAATTCCGCGTCAACGAAGTTTGCGTGCGACAAGTCATTAAATAATAATATTGGAGTGATTTCATTGACCGTGACCGATTAAGTATAGAATGAAATGAGATTTGGGTGTCCGCGAGCGCAGGTGGCGAGTGCGAACAGATGTGAGATATAAATAACGACATGCGCCCGTCGGCACAAAAATTTTCACTAGAAATACGAATCTATCCGCTTTAATAGATCGAATAAATATTTCTATAATGTTCGATTACTTTTAGAAGAAATTTGTCGTTCTAATACCTATCTTATAATACTCATTACTATATTAATTTGTATATCATCATAAGATTTTAATTTCAATATCTACAACTAGTACTGACAACAACGTCTGCGTTAATAAAGAAAAAAATTAATAAAACATAGCTAATGTTACTAAGTGTTAAAAAAATTAAAACAGATCCAGTAGTTTTTGAGTTTTATACGTTACATACAAAATCTTTCCTCTTTATAATCATACTAATATTATAAATGCGAAAGTTTAGATGGATGGATGTTTGTTAGAGTTTTAAGCCTAAACGGCTGAACGAATTTCGATGAAATTTGGTATGGATGCAGAGGATAGTCTGGAAGAACACAGGCTACTCACTTTTGTCTTTTTTTTAATTCCACGCGGACGGAGTCGCGGGCGAAAGCTAGTTTATCTTTAATCTATAATAGATGAAAATCCTTGCAATTTGTTTTATATCGTTACAATTCAGTTCAATTCAAAATTAGTTAAATACAAATTCTAAAGTCATTATTTAATAATGATCCATTTAAAAAAAGGCATATTTCCAAAAATCCTACAAACTTATGACACTCAAATTTTTGCATCCTCTTTTGTCTTTAATGTAAATTACTCTAAATGTCAAGTGCATAAATTGTTTCTATATTTTATTTGAATGGGAACGCATCAATACATTAAAGCAATTAAGTCTCGGCAGCTAGCCTGCGATTAGTACTGACAGCACTATTAGGCATTCAAAGCCTAGCTTTGATTGGCAGCCACTATCTCCAGTAAGTACCATGGATCACTTTACCCGCTATTTGCGCATTTCAAGTGACTTACTTACTATTTTGAACAAATTAAATTCATAGTCAACATTTAATCGTGAATTTTATTCTTAAACTAGCTGTTCGCGTCCGGATTCATCCGCGTGAAATTATAAAAACTTTATTTTATTGTTTACATTTGTCAAATTATCAATAGCAAATGTCAAAATGACATGACATGACAAACCTTAGCAATCTTTCTTTCTTGATGTTGGCAGCAACTTATGGTCTCTTTCCCACATTAGGGTCTTTATCCAAAATATTTCCCCCTAAGTTTAATGGCGTGAAAATATATAGCCTAAAGCGTGACGTAAGTGTAGGGCTTTTCATTAAAAAATAATTATTAAAAAATATGCTGTGTTTGCTGATATCTTAGGCAACAAAGAAGTGTGTGTTTACGCTTTATTATATTAGTATAGAGTATAGATATAATTATTGAGAGAAAAGAATCGTGTTTTACTAAATACAAAAATCAATGCGCTGTGTTTTAAAACTCTAATCTGCAGAAAAAGCTGTTAATAAAACTAGTTATGATTCTGTTATTTTTTACTAAAATGTATTATAAATTATAAAGTAGAATTAGTTTTTTGTAAATTTATGTAAAATCGAATTATGTTCTCTGTCATGCAATAAAATAAAATAAATATTATATCTTATTCACTTATTAAATGCATGAATGAAATAAATGTTATGCATATATCGGAAAACCTGTTTAAATGGCATAAAATGACTAACCCGATAACTCCAAGCTTGTATTCTAAATTCTATAATAACAATTTTTAATTATATACAGCTATATGTACCAATTTCTATTTACCTATTCATTACACAGGCAATACAAGACATGCGCAGTTCTAAGTGACTTATAAAATGAAAACTCGCTCGAAATGGGACGGAGCTTTGGAAAATTTCAAACGACAAAGGCGTTGCCCATTTCCACCGATCATTGTGTCTGAGCGTAATAGAAATATACGCGTGTCCCTTTCTAACAAAGACGCCGACGAGCGATGCGCAAAAGAGATAGGCAACACAATAGACAATTGTTATCCCCACCGTTTCTATTGTACTGCCCTAGTATAATTTTTCCATGCGAATTTCACCGAGCTTACATACAAACGTGTTGTAATAAGGTTTATAATGCCGTGCTACATCATGTGAAGGTATGCGGCCAATAATTTGATTCGGTCTACATCATTGGGAAAACAATGGGTAGAAGTTTAGGTATAAATGGAGCTACAGAATAGATAGTAAGTGGATTGGCGACGGATTTCGTAGGCGTTAGCTATGCTCAGATATTTTCGTAATAAAACACGACTGAGTTTCTATACAAAATTCTAACTATTGTATAAAGTATACTTTAGTAAAGTATATTGTAGTAAGTAACTTTAATTAATCAAATATAAGGCTTTTTGTTGTGATGCGATTCAAAAAGAGATTTTGAACTACACGACTTATGCTGGGTTGCTGAAGTTACCATTTATTTTATTATTAGTTACTTAGTGTTTCATTACCTTTACTTTCAACAATTTTCAAATGAGTAAAACTCAAGTTAGATAGTTCGGAAACGCATTTCATGGTGTTATCGAACCAATAACACTAACAAATGGTTAAAACTGGGAAACCGGCCATTATAGGTTATTGCCAAAAAAAAGAATAAAAAAAATATATACGTAAATATATTTTATTAAAAAAAATCTCAAAAAAATAACGTGTCTGTCACTACCATGTTTATAAGATGAAAAAAAAAATGCTCTACATTTGTGGCAACATCACATGGCGTTAATATGAAAGCTTTAACGAAACCCACCACGACACATCAGAGTGTCACTCATTGCCGTAACTTTTTAATATTCTTTCAAAGATTTTAACTTTATTTTAATAAAGTTATATATAAAAAACGTTGTCACCGTGTCCGTCGGTCCTTCAGTTTTCTTTCAGCAACTAATTGGTCTGACACCGGTAACCCTTGAACGTCGGGAAATACATATTTTTTTTCATATGAGAGGATTTTTTTAAAAGGTGCGGGAGCTCGACACATGTATATTGCCGGACGATTTAAAACGAGCTACGTGTTCTGGAACACGCTGTTAGAACGCAACGAGCGACGCCAGAGTATTTTATCGTTTAAAAGAAATTCAAGTGAATATAGAAATTCATTACAACGATTATAATATTGCACGTAATTTTTTTTATGTTTTTTTTTAAAGAAGTGGCAATTAAGAATTAAAATTTACGGTTACCAAATCACGTGTGTACAACAGAATGAGGTTACGAGTTATTGACTCTATTCACCCTTTTAGGAATGCTTAATTATTTATAATTAAATATTACATAAACAGCTAGCAAATCAGCGTGGCTTTGATTTAATCCGAAATTCTTTATTTTTCAATAATTCAATGGTTAACTACCGTAGAAATTATCTTAGATACGAAGAAAAGCTAACGACATTAAACTTAGATTTTTACCTAAATGTCTGAATGTTTTCGTCTTAAATGTACACTAATACAAAATGTTTTTAAAATTAGTAGTTATACGTGTTTTTTTTCGTCTATGCGGACTGCATTATAGCGTAACGAGTCCCTGCCTATCGTGTCACATCAAAAACAAAGCAAAAATGCCCACCCCGGTAATTTATTTGTCTTTAATTTTTAAAAATGGAACGCGGAAGCGGACCAATGAGACGCGTCCCCCGGCTGATTGTCAATTAGCGACATCAAACGGGCTTTTTGCGAATTAACCGGCGTTTGTGTTCATTTTTTGTCCGGCTGCCGTCGAGTGCGGACGTTTGATGCGTTTTTCCGTTTCGACGTTTCATTTTCATATTTCCGTTTGTCTGGTTGTCTGGGGGGAGTGAGGGGGAGGGAGGTTACAATGTGGGGTGTTTCACGTAGTTATCAACACTGCTCTCCATTTCGCGTTCTGATATTTAATTCGAATGAGTGCTCTTCCAGACGGATTAATATTATCCATATGGCTTTGAATATTGCTCAATTCATACCATGCTTATTGTTGGATGTCTGCAATACAAATCTAAATTATGAAATCGGACTTCTTGTTTAATGATCTATTAAATATTATTACTTTCAAAACTGCGTTACATTTCCTACAATAATTGTCGAGTTAAAGAATCTTTATCCATACACCTATTTACTAGCAAAAGCTTTAATGCGTTCTTCATTTGCTAAAGCAGCGCGGCCTACGACAAACAACGTCTGACAAAAAAAAACATAAAATCGTAGCAGTCGATAGACTACGCCTATACCGAATGGATCCGGAAGTCAACAAAGGGACGTTCTGTATTTGAAAAAAAAAAACGCGCGAATGCGAACGTGAGTCCGCCATTAGCCGCTCCCATTTGCAGCGCATCTATAGCGGCAGGCCTCTTCAATCTGCACCGTCAACAATCGCAGGGATGTCGCTATCTTTTACTGCAAACGTAACGAATGACTTACACCCACGTATACGTTCTTCAACATCCTTTGTTACTAATTAAGTTAGGTATGTTATACTTAAATCAATATCGTCATGTCTCTTATCGGAAAGACGTTGAATTGTTAATTGCCTTAGGATTGGATAAAGAATATACTGACTTCTTTACCTTTTAAGAAACGCACTGATATAAAATTACAAAGAGATTGGACTAAGCAGGTAAGTACTTACTTTTTTGATTCATTAAAGATTAAAAGTATTTAGAACTTGTGGTTTCTCCTCTTTCATGATACTAAAAGTCGTTTAAAATTAAAATTCCCCTTCAATGAATTGGTTTATTTTTTTGAAAATCAATAAAAAAAAACATCAAATGATAACTTTGAAGTGGCAACCCTAACAGAGGGCATGTGATCGAGTGTTGTTCGAGTTTTTATCGCTGATTCATTAGTATGAGAGTGTCTTTGTTGCAACCGGCGCCCTAGCGCAGCCTACCGCGCAGTATTCAACGTGAAAATTGATTCGAGATGAAAGACCGACAGCCCATTGTGCAACGCCAGTCAAATTATACACAAATTGTACGTCCGATGTACAAACAAACACTTTTACTACTTATCACCAATCAGATATAATTGTGTACTTCGTTGACACAACAACAAATCATTAGGACGTCTTTGATTATTTTACAAACATAATACACTATTTTTGATACAATATTTTTACGTAGATGTCCATGCAATGACTTAAATCGAATTTTAAGACAAATCTCTGAACACTGCAGAGGGTAGAGTTTACTTTTTCAACAGAAGCGATGCGAAACAAACCTAATTTACGGAAAGGGTGAACAAAAGTCTGGGTACGATGTAAATTGGAATTCCAAAGAAGTCACCTCTTTTGTAGGAAAGAAATCTTTACCAAATTGTACAAGTGCAACAAACAGATATAGAGGTTCAACTTATAATTTTATTTTTGTATATACCATCTTAGCTTGTACTTTATTTATTTTTGTATATACCGTCTGAAAGGCCACATAGCTTTTGAAGATAGACTTGAGGAAAATAGATTTAAATCCCTCATTACTTTAATACTCTGTAATTCTACCTGTAATCCAATAGAACGTATTAATGACGTCAAGATCTTACCTTAGCATGTTCCTGCTGCGCTAACAGCTGTTCCCGCACCATCTGCAGTTGCAGGATCATCTCGGACAGCTGGCGCTCCTTCTCAAGCACACTATCCCCCGCCAGCGCCTGCAACGCTGCAGACTCCAGCACGCCTCGCCGCTCGCTGCAACAAAATATTATCTTATGTAATGCTGCAAGTCCTACTGTGGAATAATTGATATGCTGCAAGTGAACTGCTGTAGAGTAAAAGGGTACCCTGATAACTTTAATATGCTTACTCTGTTTTAGGTAGATACATCTTTAAGGGCCTGTACCACCAAATGGTAAATTGTCTGATGACAATCCGACGTCTAAAATATGTGATGGAAGTATCGGATTTTGTTCCCTAATCACAGTGACGTCATTTTTAAGCTATCTGAGCCTCTATTAGCCAGTGGTGGGAAAGGCCCTTAGTGTACTAGAAAGTATTGTAATTCAGGAGAAATAATTACATTTTCCATTTACTTTGTGTAAAATCATTGTTCGGTGGAAAACCAGAATTCGATTTACTTTGTATCACTAAATTGAATGTACCTATTGTAGAGTATTTCGTTACTTTTTTAGTATTAATTGCTACGTCATTCGTTGTTTTATAGAAGGGTTATCATTGGTTTAATCACATCAAGTGTGAACTTTAGAGTGTCTCTTTGTTCTATTAACACGTGTCTACCACTAATTGGGATTTAGTGTGGGTTGAATAGAGACGATATCTAACCGCGTGTTACCTTCGATGGGGTTGTGAGCATCAATGCCATTGTAAATATCAATTCGCTGAAACTGATTTTTGTTCGAATGTTTTCCAGTATTTTCGATTAGCGCACGCACGGATATGATTTAAAGGGCCTTTTAAATCATTTCCGTGTTATGCATATGCACAAATACGACGGCTGGAAGCGACGGTTGCTGGATTTTGAATGAGGATTTTGCATTAACGATAATTTGCTTATGGATCGCACAGATCAAAAATGCACGTCATTTTTGTTGGATATAATTGGAAAAAAAATCAGCGTATTACATGAATGTATTCTGAATGATTCTTTTCATAGAATACTTGGAATTGAACTATAGTTGGAATATCTGTTTGATTATTAGTTTCATAACGAATAATCTAGATTAATTTAACACTTTCTATCACCCATACATTTACCAACAAAACAAAAAACCGTTACACATCGCAAATTTGCAAAAGAAACCTCAGTGAATGCACAAATACAGAGTGAAATTGCCAATCGAAATTACACTACGCGCTGTCCATGACTGTTGTTAAATAATTCATGGCGACCCCGTTCTGAGGCAGCGGTGAACAGGTTGCAAACCCGACAAAGGAGGCTGTTACACCCCTCAACTATAATACCCTTATATCACAACATACTAGCTCTTTGTACTCGAAATTGCCTGATATTATAAGCTATTTTCCACGAATAAATGTTTTCGTTATCATATTAGGGATAGCTTCCTAAATAATAACTAAGAACATTAACCGTAAAAAAAGTTACGTGGTTTTTTCGTGTTTTTTTATGTATAGAATCTAAACTATGCGACCGATTTCAATTTCTTTTTTCTAGTAGAGAACTAAATTATCAATGAGTGGTAAATACTATGTTTATTACTAGATTCTTTTAATTACGCGCAGAAGAAGTCGCGTTATACAACTAAACTTAGAGCAGTACTGATCACTCAACTTGCCCTTGTCCCTACGGAGGGTCGGCACAGTATGCTGTTCCAAACATTTCTATCGGCCGCCATATCTGAATCCCTTCTTAAGCATATCTTTTACACAATCCATCCATACTTTCTTCGAGTGATGTATAGAAATTCAAAATTTAAGCTGTCTTCCTAGTCTGTGATATTTTGCAATATGATTCTCTGTAGGCTTCTCCTTACCGGAACATTCATATTCAAATATGCTTTACTTCATATGAGTAACATTGTTTGACATACAAACTCGTAGTGAGACATCATAAGATATTCCCGCAGCTTGTACACCACAGACAAATGCATCGTAAGATGCGCTGAATTATTAATGTTGCGCCCGGACTTGCGACTCGGCGCTTCTCAGACGCTGTCATATAACTTATATCTCCACTTCTTAGGATAAACAGATAGATTCAAAAAATATATAGAGGAAGCATAGTTGACACTTCACTTGAGACATTTTTCACATAATCTACTAACGTTATCTATTGATAGGTCCACAATGTCAGTGTAATTAATTGCATTAAAATTAATTGCCAATAGGTGTTTTTAAATAAAATTTAAATGTTTGTTTTATTTTGTGACACTGTTTAGTTTATTAAGGGCCTGTCCGACCAAATTGTAAGTTGTCTGATAACAATCCAACGTGTATATGTGATGGAAATATCGGATTTTGCACCTTATCTGACAGTGCCGTCATTTTTAAGCTATCTGAGCCTCTATCAGCCAGTGGTGGGAAAAAATGTTGTTCCCTATGTCTAGTCCATATATTTCTTAAATGTCTTTGGATAAACACAACGACTTATCATTTACAGCGTGGTTTTTAATCATACTTCATACTTATACTTATTAATTTTATAAATGCGGAAGTTTAGTTGTATGGATGGATGTTTGTTAGAGTTTGTAGCCTAAACGGCTGAACGGATCTGAATGAAAGTTGGCTTAGATGTAGAAAATAATAGGGAAAAACACATAGGCTACTTATTTTTTTTTAATTCTACGCGTACGGAGTCGCGGGCAAAAGCTAGTACACTATATTACTCTGGTATTGCCCGTGACTTGTAATATTATAAATTATTTCTGAAGGATTTTTTTTAAACCATCATTATTAACTCTATATTAATTTGTCTGACTACACTTATAGAGAGGTAAATCTTTGAGAAGCGATATGAAACAAATCATATGTCAAAGGGCTTTTCATAATAATCAGTCAAGATGTTAAGGCCACAATTGTATGGTTATTAAGTTACTTTTAATAGGGCAAACAACGCGTTGTCTTAAATTCTCCATTACAATATCGCCTCAGGCAATTTTAAATTATCCTTAACTCTGACCGCATGATTTCTCTGAATTATAATTGTTTCCACCTCATTTTACTCTAGATAATTTTAATCAGTTCAAACTGTAAAATAAATCGCACCGGTCACTTTCATATTTTACTCCACGTAAATGTCCTGAGAAGACAAACGTCATGTCTGCTTTCACCTGTCAGAGTAAAGGGCATCGACCAGTTCTCTACCAAACATAATGAGGGCTAATTAAATGTTATTCATGTCATAATTTCGTCTTATTTCTTCATTAGCATAATCATTTTTAACACATTTTAAAGTACGTTTCCACTGCTACTTGTATTAAAACATTTTCGTCTCTTTCTTATCAAAGATAATGAGCAGGATGACACTATTTTTAATGTAGGTAGAAACTCACAATTATAATTAACTGTTCGTAATTAATAAAAGTTCGAAAAACGAGTTCCACTTTCAAATACAAGTCTTCATTATAAAAATTACCTTAATGATGTTGAAAACGAAAAAAACATTTTTTTTTCGAAAATTATTTTACACTTGAATTCATACAAACGAAAAGCTGAGACACACGAATCCTCAAATATCAGACAACAAAAATGTCACAGAATCAATCACTAGAGGTCTAGAAAATTACTAACTTTATTAACTAAATTTTGACTGTGACTTCTACGCTGAAAAAAATCTTTATTAGTAGGCTACATGTTCTTCCAGACTATATTCTACATCTGTGACGAATTTAAACGATTCACCGAAATCGGTTAAGGATTTCAGGTGGTTCGTCACAAACATCTATCCACATAAACTGTCGCATTTAAAATTATTCAAATGTAATTAAAATATTACATCATAAGTCAACATGTTCAAAGTACTTAGGGTTGTCTCTTTTAAGTTGCATTGCCTGAGGGAGCGTAGTTTATTTTCCTGCTCACTGGGATGCCACTAACAATTTACCGTCTTGAGTTAAATGGACGCACCTGTCTAACTATTCTCATACAGTATCTGCTTTTATTTTCTCATCATAGTTGATACAATAGCAATTATATAAATGCAAAAGTTTAGATGGATGTTTGTTAGAGTTTGTAGCCTAAACGGCTGGACGGATTTTGATGAAATTTGGTACAGATGTAGAGGATAGTGTGGAAGAACACATAGGCTATTCACTTTTGTTTTTTTTTAATTCCACGCGAACGGTGTTGTGGGCGAAAACTAGTAAAAAATATTAATTCACTGGAGTAAGATGCAAATATCGTAGTTCTGTTGTTTTTCTTTAAACTGTCTCTCTCTTTTATTTTATTATTAAGCTAAGAACCGTTCAAGTTAGTTAGTTACTGTGAATTCATTTTGTTAAAAACGTAAACACATTACAAATAACAGTTTAATAGAGTAACAATGATCATTAGGGTTGTCACGCCGTATTTGTACGACTGAGGGTAATAAAAGGGACAGAATAAAAAGGTTATCCTCTCCACTAAAACAATACATTAGCTAGTAACTCCATCAGCCCCTTACAGGGGTGACTAATAGAGCAATCCACTATCGCTCGATGTTTCGATAGAATCGATTCGATTATTCCGATTCACGGATCACCGCTGCACTTACCTTCGCGTTAGTTAATTCCCTTTACGGTTTTAAAGTGTACAACTTTATTAAGTACTCGTTTGAATAGTACTAACATTGCAGTACGTTGTTTGTTCATAAGTTCTATAAACATCTGTATTACAAAATAATATCTCACGACTATCTTAAACTAATTGGATAGACAGTGGTAACGTAACTAAGTATTTTTTTCTAACTTTTAAAAGATATGCAAAAATATTTAGTAAATTCTTACATCAATTTTATTTATTGGTATACTAGCTTTCGCCCGCGACTCCGACCGCGTGGTATTAAAAAAAAACAAAAGCAAGTAGCCTATCTGTTCTTCCAGACTATGCCCTACGTTTATGCCAAATTTCATCAAGATCAGTTCAGCCGTTTAGGCTACAAACTCTAACATCCATCCATCCATCTAAACTTTCCCATTTGTAATACTAGTAAGATTATTGTCAAAACCTTAGAAAATATCATTAGGTGTAAATCATCACACCCGTTTATACTTCTTTTAGTTTAGAATAACGGTTTCTGCTAAGATTATTGAAATTTGTAATTCCCAAAAATAAGCTACGCTATATTTCATAAGCTCTATTATTTTATTAGTGTAAATAAGTCACTATAAACAGAGTACCTGCTTATAACGTGATGGAAAACAAAAGGCAAGTGGCACGCATCGTGGATACAAAGAAATCTCTGAAGGGTTGCGTCTAGCGGGCGCTAGGCGCAAGGCGCGGGAGGGCGCAGGGCGCTGGGGTGACGTCATTAAAATGGATGTCGACAGGGGCGGCTGGCGCGATGAATTTTGACATTATACAGTCTGATTTACTTGTACGCAGACAAGAAGGGATAAGACATAAACCAAACATTATTATCGTTTGCATTTAACACATATGAAGAATTTACAATAAATCATACGAATAAACAATAAATTTCTTTATACATCATAATCCGGTAAATACGAAGCTGTAACTTCAAATTTAATTAAAGAAAATAATTCCATACCAATTGGCATCAATCGTTCTATTTTCGTAACCGCCATTAAAATTACAAAAGTTATCAAACACCCTGTATCGGCCAATGAACACGAAGTTCGTTTCGCTTTCAAATTTCCCTGTTATCGAAACTTCGATGTCTTTTAAAGTAAAGAAATACAAAAAACAACTTCGATCCAATATCGAAGGCATCGCGCCCATCTGACGTATTTCTCGAAACATGTCCTTATGAAAGTTCAATTTACATTGCCAATTGACTTTGATTTTTCTTCACCGTCCCCTCATTTCGATCAATATTCTAATCGTTCTTTTGATGGCTCACAACTACGAAGGAAGTAAATGGGAAAATAATTGCAAGATGTATTATTCTCTGACAAGGCTTCTTTGAGCTCTGAGGAAAGATAATTAAGTATTTTTTCCTCCGTCGAGAAAATTGTCAATTAATCGGATACGAGAGATTGATTTCGCTTGCATAATTTTATTTCAAATTAGCTTTTTGTGGTCTCCCCAAGTTAATTAATAATGACTTAATGATGAAATTCCATACCTTTGTAATAATGAAGATACAACAAAGAAATGGGAAATGAAAGCTTATGCGTGTAATATTTAAATTGTACGTTATCATTTTAATTTTAGTGTACCTATAGTTAGGTGTTCATTCTAATTCGTTTAATATTAATTTGCACACCAGTAAACTTTGTATGTTAAGGCAATAGAAATATATTACGTCAATATTAGGTAGCGATGGCGATTAAATAATTTTGTTACGTCAATCATTTCGGATATTGATTTTACCTTTTGCGTAAAATATTTTAATGCTTTAATATTTGAGTATCGATGGAAAACAATATTTTGTTCCGTACCGTTAAGCGCATACGTTACATATGCTTGGGCCATCATATGAGGTAACGTGGGCCTACAGCATAAAGTATGCAAGAGCAAGGGCTGCCGCGCGCCGACACAATTTGTGGCCAACAATAAAAAATCCCTTAACGCCGGCGACGCAACGGTAACTCGCTAGGGTTATTCATCTTGTTTGCCCCTCGCGAGACGTCTTCTCGATTAGTGTGGATACGCCATTCTTTTTTTTGACTTTAATTTGACAAAAATAATAACAACGTTATTTTCATTACCTGTCTAAATTTATACTTATTTTGAGACGCCAACTAAAAGATCACATACATATTAACAGAATATAATTTAAAATGTTATATAGTGTCAAATAAAATGCCCCATATTTTATAAACTGATAATAACTACAGATAAAAAACTGAAGCACAAGTCAGATTTAAAATTTGGTTTTCTTTTGGAAAAATGTGGCAAAAAACACAAGTTAATCTGGCCAAAAAAAAATCAAACTGATATTAGATTAAAGAAAATTCGCGTAAGAAAATGTTGTCGTATCCATATCATTCTTTCGGTCAACAATGCACTCATTATTATTTTAAAAGGCAGTCGCCGCCGTCGTCCGTCATGTCTTTGCGTTTTTATTGAGGCCGCGACAGGAGTGAAGCACCGACCCGGGGGCCTACTGATAGCATTTTAAATCAGGTTAAGGTCAGAAAGAAAACCCGCTTTGACGTTCGGAAATTGAAAGGTTTATTCACGATGTTGTGTTAGGGAAAATCCACTGAAAGGCAAGGAGGATCGTTTTAAAATTTATCGTAAAATAAATTTCAAATTGTAATAAATCCTGATCGTTATTAGATCAAAATTGAGTAATTTTTAAAAATTTAATTAGCTAACATTGTAAAGGTTTTAAACCAAAATCAATAAAATTCCGATTTAAAATACGTTCCAACGTTCATATAAATTCACTTCGCCATACGTTCGAGTAGACCAGTTGCACGAGTCGTAATAAAAAATCGTTCTGCAAGAATCGCGTCATAAACGTACTATGAATATCACCTCAATAAATAAAATGGACCGGTTCCGTCCAATTCAGTGCTATCGATAAAAATACATACGAAATGTAAACGCGGAGTATATTGCATGAATTCTTCATTTCAAATTGTATGGCTGTCCATGTTAGGGCATTATCATTTTTAGTGCTCGCCACACTGGCGGTATATTCAGATAGAATTTTTGATGCACTGGCGACACAGGCGCGCTGCGATTGGCCGCCCTGAATATTGTATGAGCCAATCACCGGGCTGCGCTTAACGCTGCATTCCAATTTCAAATGATGAAGGCGGGAAACCGTAGACAGAAAATGCTCTTTTGCAATGTAATAGTATTGCAATAGGCATAATTCGTTACGCAGTCGAATCGTCGAATTGAACTGGTAAAGTTACTATCTTTAGGCAAAAGCAGGCAGCGGATACTGAGCTTACATAATGTCTTGGAATGAGGAGTCATTACATTTTCTGCTATATTGCCGCAACGGAAAACATGATTGGGACTATTACTCGGTGCAGTGAATTTTATGAGATAAACGGACTTTTAATAAGTTATTTATGGTTTAACATAAGAGTAAACAATATTTTTTTACAATATAATAATATTTCCGCATTAATTGCTAATAAGTACTTGACTAGATTTGCATGAGAAATTGTTACGATTAGATTCAATTCGAGAGATGTCACTAAATTGTCGTTCATATTGAAATAATTATTCACAATTAGCTATTCTTTTAATAAAATCTTAATCTATTTTCTTCTTGCAAAATGTACTCAACGTATGAGGTCCAAAACACACCCGATATTTTCGTCAATTTCGTCATTTTTTTAAGGTTAGCAGATGTCAAATAATTTTATCATAAGACAAAGTAGGTCCGTAACTTGTTACCAGTTATTGCACAGTATTCGCTATACCCTATTGTGTTGGAATCGTTTAGTTTATCTTTGAATACTAATTAAGGACTAGCCATTGTGATGGTCGACACTAACTAATGATCTAAGTCTAAGAGCGCGAATAATTTACCATCTGTCCAAGTTTTATATGGATTGATTATATAAGGATCGTCAATTATTTCGTTTCGATTTATTGAACGTTAAATTTACCGCCTTGATAATACAAGAAACAGTTTGACCTAGTAAGCATTGAATTGAATAAAATTCTAACTTTAAACTAAGTTTATACATACACATTTATTAAAATATTTGAAACTAGCTTTTGTCCGCGACTACGTCCCCGTGGAATTAAAAAAACAAAAGTGAGTAGCTTATGTGTTCTTCCAGACTATCCTCTAACTCTGTACCAAATTTCATCGAAATCCGTTAAGCAGCTTAGGCTACAATCTCTAACAAACATCCATCCATTCATCTAAACTTTCGCATTTATAATATTAGTTGATATTTGAAATATAAAGGGTGTTATAAACAGATATTAAAGACAGCTAGAAACGTACAGTTTTAACTGAACAGTTCGACTGTTTAGTTCAAACTGAACATGTGCGTGTATAGGCGACATTTTTACAGTCAGTTGAACTGTATAGTTAACCGTGTGATCGTTTTTAAATGGTCATTGGTACATAGCTAATAGCTTTTTGTTACTGTTATCTTATTGGCCATTTATCAGAGGACGCGTAGTTCGTCTCGTTGGAAGGAACAAGACAATTTTTTCTAAGTGTACCACCGCCCTTTTCGTGACTGTACATGTAAATTTACTGTTTATTTTGTGAAATGAAATGTATTAAACAAATAGACACCATTCACTGTTATAAGCCGGTACATTATTGTGGAATAGTTTGTACACGTTATGTTAATGACCGACAGTTAGTGTAAAATATTATTTGCATTTGAGTGCTTTTGAAATTTTCTACTAAACAACTGTGTATTTTGATTATTTCTATTGATATGGTTTAATTGTTATTGTAATTTTTAATCTCTTGTTTTTAATAATAATAATCTTGTAAAATGTATTATATAGAAAATAAGAAATAAAGATATATGTGAATAATAAATATTCGCGGATTTCAATATCGATTTTTTACATAAACTTGCAACAACTAATATAATTAGCAATTATCATGACATAGTTAGAAATAACTGAAAATATGAATTGTATGTTGCAAGTAGTCATTTGTGTTAACATTTAGATATAACAGTATTTAAAAAGGTATTTACGATTGCTTCTTTACGTATTAAAGTAAACCGTATAAGAAATGATATTGCAACTGTAGTAGACAGTGAAATTATAGTAAAAAGGGCTTTAGCAGTTACTTAAGTTTACACAGAGACCGCAATACAATGCTCTAATCGATATTTTTAACAAACAAAAATACGGACAATCATCATACTTCATACTAATATTATAAATGCGAAAGTTTAGATGGATGGATGGATGGATGGATGGATGGATGGATGGATGGATGGATGGATGGATGGATGGATGGATGGATGGATGGATGGATGGATGGATGGATGGATGGATGGATGGATGGATGGATGGATGGATGGATGGATGGATGGATGGATGGATGGATGGATGGATGGATGGATGGATGGATGGATGGATGGATGGATGGATGGATGGATGGATGGATGGATGGATGGATGGATGGATGGATGGATGGATGGATGGATGGATGGATGGATGGATGGATGGATGGATGGATGGATGGATGGATGGATGGATGGATGGATGGATGGATGGATGGATGGATGGATGGATGGATGGATGGATGGATGGATGGATGGATGGATGGATGGATGGATGGATGGATGGATGGATGGATGGATGGATGGATGGATGGATGGATGGATGGATGGATGGATGGATGGATGGATGGATGGATGGATGGATGGATGGATGGATGGATGGATGGATGGATGGATGGATGGATGGATGGATGGATGGATGGATGGATGGATGGATGGATGGATGGATGGATGGATGGATGGATGGATGGATGGATGGATGGATGGATGGATGGATGGATGGATGGATGGATGGATGGATGGATGGATGGATGGATGGATGGATGGATGGATGGATGGATGGATGGATGGATGGATGGATGGATGGATGGATGGATGGATGGATGGATGGATGGATGGATGGATGGATGGATGGATGGATGGATGGATGGATGGATGGATGGATGGATGGATGGATGGATGGATGGATGGATGGATGGATGGATGGATGGATGGATGGATGGATGGATGGATGGATGGATGGATGGATGGATGGATGGATGGATGGATGGATGGATGGATGGATGGATGGATGGATGGATGGATGGATGGATGGATGGATGGATGGATGGATGGATGGATGGATGGATGGATGGATGGATGGATGGATGGATGGATGGATGGATGGATGGATGGATGGATGGATGGATGGATGGATGGATGGATGGATGGATGGATGGATGGATGGATGGATGGATGGATGGATGGATGGATGGATGGATGGATGGATGGATGGATGGATGGATGGATGGATGGATGGATGGATGGATGGATGGATGGATGGATGGATGGATGGATGGATGGATGGATGGATGGATGGATGGATGGATGGATGGATGGATGGATGGATGGATGGATGGATGGATGGATGGATGGATGGATGGATGGATGGATGGATGGATGGATGGATGGATGGATGGATGGATGGATGGATGGATGGATGGATGGATGGATGGATGGATGGATGGATGGATGGATGGATGGATGGATGGATGGATGGATGGATGGATGGATGGATGGATGGATGGATGGATGGATGGATGGATGGATGGATGGATGGATGGATGGATGGATGGATGGATGGATGGATGGATGGATGGATGGATGGATGGATGGATGGATGGATGGATGGATGGATGGATGGATGGATGGATGGATGGATGGATGGATGGATGGATGGATGGATGGATGGATGGATGGATGGATGGATGGATGGATGGATGGATGGATGGATGGATGGATGGATGGATGGATGGATGGATGGATGGATGGATGGATGGATGGATGGATGGATGGATGGATGGATGAAAATATATAGCCTAAAGCATGACGTAAGTGTAGGGCTTTTTATTAAAAAAAAGAATTATTCAAAAAATATGCTGTAATTGCTGACATCTTAGGCAACAAAGAAGTGTGTGTTAACGCTTTATTATAATATAGTATAGATATAGATAGACTATGCATCAAAATTGTTACTTTTTTTGTATCCTGACAATAGGATTGTTAATAATTTTCCACAATCTTTGTTTTACGTCCTGTATATGATGCAACCATCGTTTCACTTAATATTCAATAAACATAAAACATCAATTTAAACAGACAATTCCATTTAATACAAAGGCTGTCCATGTGTGAGGCAAATCTGCAGAATGCGACTTTGTTATTGGTCATAAAGCATCATTGTTGATCACAAAGGATCATTGTTTGAACGCCTTGTCTATTGTCTCCGTCTCGGTCATCTCCTTGACAATATTCATCATCATAGAGTACAACGGATTTCTCGAATACACAAGAGCTAATTTTAGAATTTACACCCAACTATGTTAATACAAACTATATGAATCGAATAACCTCACATAATTCAAAATTAATCAATCAGTAAAGACCTCTCATGATGAAACGTTTTAAATTAGGCAAATCACAAACGGGCACAATTCACGATCTGTCGGTGACTTATTAAATCTATAAGATGTTTTTTTCTCTTTTAATTATAATTCAACAATAATCCCGATACTGTCGTGATGTTGAATATCAAAGATATGTTGCTACAAGAATAGAATAATAAATATTCGCGGATTTCAATATAGATTTTTTACATAAACTTGCAACAACTAATATAATTAGCAATTACCATGATATAGTTAGAAATAACTGAAAATATCAATTGTATGTTGCAAGTAGTCATTTGTGTTAACATTTAGATATAACAGTATTTAGAAAGGTATTTACGATTGCTTCTTTACGTATTAAAGTAAACCGTATAAGAAATGATATTGCAACTGTAGTAGACAGTGAAATTATAGTAAAAAGGGCTTTAGCAGTTACTTAAGTTTACACAGAGACCGGCAATACAATGCTCTAATCGATATTTTTAACAAACAAAAATACGGACAATCATCATACTTCATACTAATATTATAAATGCGAAAGTTTAGATGGATGGATGGATGGATGTTTGTTAGAGTTTGTAGCCTAAACGACTGAAAGGATTTGGATGAAGTTTGGTATAGATGTAGAGGATAGTCTCGAAGAACACATAGGCTACTCATTTTTTTTTTTTTTAATTCCACGCGGACGGAGTCGCGGGCAAAAGCTAGTAAGATTATAATTATGAAAATCATCTTGTTTTTTATGACTTAAAATCTGAAAATTATCTTAATGAACCAAATGATCATCTTTATTTCTCTCTTATTTTAATCTGCTTCTTATATACAAAAATAAATCATTTGTTACGTGTTACAATTGACAAATAAACCATAGATGTAATACTTACAAAAATATTAAAGTAATCATTGTTAGCAAAATAAGCATTTATTTATTGTCGAATGCATTGTTTTTAAACACAGCATAAAAAGCCGGAGGTGATCGCTCATAACAATAATAAATATGATACATTAACTAATGTTGCCAGCCTCTTATAATTTCGAATACTTATATTGTGCTTTCAAAAATATTTATCACTGTACAAATTACGGTTTGTTCCATTGTTGCCGGCCGGCTTAAGGTGTGGGGTCCAAGTTGTAAGACACAAATACTTGTAATTACCAAAAATGTTTAGTTCGTAATTGTTACAAAAAATAAGAAATACGCGTGAAAGATGATAAAAAATAACTTAACAATGCATTTCGGAATTATTTAACAAACGAATATTAGGTGCATATGAATATAATCAGATAAAGAACCTACAAAATCTGATAAAGTACTTAATGTTGCTATAACAAGCAATGTTACGAAATAACTAATATTTTTACTGCAAAATTAATTTCAAATTCAAATATTGATTTAGTGTAATTACAAAACATAAGCAAAATTAATGCATATTGATTATTTATCATCGTTTCCGCTTTTCACTTAGACCACACATAATACATGCTCGACACATCCATAACTGAGATGGATTGAGGCACATTACGCGTTCACGTCTTAATCTGAGGCGATGGCGATTAACACAGCGATTAATTAGTACAACGCCAGCGGCACAATAGCCCCAGCATTTGTCTTAATATTCCAAAACCCCGAGAAAGGGTATTAAGATCTTTTGTCAGGGAACAGACGGCTGATGGCTTTATCTTTAATTACACGCCATTGATTTGCGGAATGTAATTGTGTAATTACTCATTGAATTTGTATTGCGAAGTTTGGATGGACTCAGTAACTCGATTGCAAAATTAATCACTTTCAAACTATGATATTGGTCTGAGTTTTACTTCAATATGGTCGAAATAAGATATTTATAGGTACTTTACGTGTTCCAAAAAGCAGTGCCCAAATTCACTGTCGATGTGAAGTTGATTGAAAACAAGCGAAATCTTATTAATATTATAAATGCGAAAGTTTAGATGGATGGATGGATGTTTGTTAGAGTTAAAGTTGGTTAAACTGCTGAACGGATCTTGATGAAATTTGGCATAGATGTAGAGGATAGTTTGGAAGAACACATAGGCTACTTGCTTTTGTTATTTTTAATTACACGCGGACGGAGTCGCGGGCGAAAGCTAGCATATTATAGTTATAAATGTTCCTTGTCTTAGGGCCGAAAGTAATGATTCAATTTGAGCCAAAGCCGATCAATTCGGGATCACCACTAAAGACACAATTTTTCTTTACATACGTCGTATCTTACCGTGTTTAACAGAGTTACATATTGTAAGGACTGACATAATCTGCGAAGTGACGTTGCGCCACATTTTAACTATCATCATTTTTCTTTAAATAAAAATTTAAGATAACGGAACGAACGAAACGTTGTGCCCCATAGTAACTGCCTTGCATCCGCAACAACAATTATTATCATCAACAAAAGCTATTAATTACAGAGATAAGTACTCTTCTGTGATACAGAGAGCACGTAAATACAAATATTGACATAGTTCGCGCTTGACACCGCCTTAACCCGTACAATTATCGTCTCTATTATTAAATATTATCTATATCTAATTTTATTGTGAGCTGCGACCAAATTATAATGACCTCTGATAAGGTTAAAACGACGTCCTCGTAATCATTTGTCGATTGGATCAAACCTTTTGTTTAGTTAAACGTGTCAAGAGCTCTTAGAAAATGAGTACCAATTCAGATTTAATATTAAAAATCCATACATATAATTGGAGTGTCTGTTTGTAATATCAAAAAAAAAAATCAGATTTCTTTAAGATGATGTACATGCGTTGCTGATAACAAGAATCGCATTTAATTTTTTTCGTCTCGCTGTCAGCTAGCCGCGTATGTTCGGGTTAATCTCCGAAACGGCTGGGCCGATTTCGACCGGACTTTCACTGAAGGGTAGCTGACATACACGGGCATACTATAGGCTACTTATTTATCTTAATATTGCGTGGACTAAGTCGGGGGCAATAGCTAGTTATGTAATAAATACATCGTCAATATTTATTTCCCTTAATTTAATTAATTGTAACTCTTTTCTAATTCGAATACTCGTAACATTCTATATTAAAATATAATAAACGGGGCTAATCTGTGTGGATTACGCTTAGAGATCTAAGTATATTGGACAATAATTGCAATGTATTTATTATGATAAAGCTTAGACTAAATAAGTGTATTACGAGATTATCTTTCGTTTGCGTAAATTGTTTATTGTATTAATTCAAACGTATCATTAAATTTGCCATTGTTTAAGTACGGTTAAAATATTGGTGTTACAAGTTATTTCATTCTTAACGCGGACAATCTAAAACCAGAACAAAGTTTAGTGTACCGCTAAAGTTGTAAAGCATATATACGTTAGTTATACGGTACATAATTTAATTGGTCATTATATTACTCATTAAAAACAATGTTAAGAGTCGGACCACCGCAGGCCAACTATAAAAGCGTTAAGCGCCGCTTTTACTAGGTTTTTATAGATATTTGACTTTAAGGGGCTTGTCCGCTGGCGTTTTGTGACGGAAGTCGTAAACATCTTGGTGGTGTGTATCGACTTTGGTTTATTTTGAATATCAGCCCCCCATTAGCGGGTTAACGATGTGTTTGTGTACGTTGTTGCAAAATTATTTAAACCTGCACAAGAATCTATGCCAATAATGTAATGCTCTAAAGTTACAAAGTAACTACCAATAACAGAATGTATTAGGGAAGTTTGCAATTTCCGTAACTATTATATGATGGGAATCGTTGTGAGCTCATACAAGTCTCCGCCGAGGGGCTGCCTACCCAAGTTAGGGGTGACAACCGCGCTGACCCCGTTAGTTGACTTCACACATATCTTTGAGTTACATTTCATACATGTTCAGGTTGCATCACGATGTTTTCCTTTACCTTAAGAACTTCGAATAATTGTACAAATTCGAAAAAAATGGTGGCACGATGGATAATTAGGATTTTTTCATTTTTGAAGGATGACGTCATCGTGTACTAACCAGTATATTAATCATAGTTTTGATGAAGAAAAGAAAAAAAATATACTAATGTATTATTAAATTAACCTAAATTAAGATATCATTTGCTATCAATGTTCAATTCAAAGATTCAAAACAAAACTCATGTTTAAATAAATATAACTTTGTCAAATTAAAAAATACAATCCGTTAGATAAGAAAGTCTGCAGTATACGATAATAATGAAAATGTTCTTAATAATATTGGCATTTAAATATAATTAGATTCATAATAAACTTTATCAAATGAATAATAGTTCCCGTACCGGCTGATAAGTCTTACGAAACAAAACATTCGATTAATGAACTGACAGAGGAAATTGCCAATAATGAAGGTGACTGGAGATCATGCCTACTTAATACCGCTGATAATTGCTAATCATACGCAATGTTGTTAACATACATAGTAACACTGGCGTCATTATAATTCATACTAAATAAAAACAAAGGACGATCTTATTTTTCTATAGAATTTCTATTTGTTTTTTCAAAAATAAGATCTTGAAATGGTTTATCTGTCAATTTATTCGAATAAAAAAACGCTAAAGATTGTAACATAACTAGCTTTCACCCGCACATACGTCCGCGTGGAATAAAAAAAAAAGTAGCCAATGTGTTCTTCCAAACTATCCCCTACATCTATATCAAACTTCATCGAAATCCGTTCTGCTAACTCTAAGAAATATCCATACATCTAAACTTTCGCATTTATAATATAAGTATGAAATATAACAAATAGATGTATGAATTCACTTACTTGTTTTGTTTGACCGGTGTAGTAGACGGCGTGGGCCGCTTCTCTTCTTTAATCGTGCTATTATTCATTTTAGACGTTAATCTCTTCAGAACATCATCCATCGACCGCTTATGAGGCGGGGCGAGTAGTAACGCACTATTATGATTCAGTAATGAATTGTTATTATTGCATAGTCCTAAAACTTTCGCTTCGGCACCAGGACTACTGCATTCAGAGGAGCCGCGTCTTCTCGCTTGCAGATCATTGACTTGGTGCAGGCTAAGGAAAGACGATGGGACTAGTAGATTGTTTGTCATGTCTAATGTTTGTTCGAATCGTTGTTTCTTGGTGGGTCGCTCGTCTTCGAAGTTCGAAGGATCTTCCTCACTGATTGAGCTTCTTGTTGAGGAGCTGGGTGAGAATTTGTAGTAGTTCTGTTGCTCGTTGTCGTCTGACTCTTGGTGGTCGGAGAAGTCTAGATTAGCCGGGCCGGCTTCGGATTTTTCAGTCTCGGCGGAGCCGTCTTGCAATTTCGACGGTGGCGATTTCCGTTTAGATGACATGTTTCTGTGAAGAAAAAAAAAGAAAAATCAGGAAATTGACAATGCCAAATTTTTTAAGACAAAACAGTTCCTACAAAGTCACTGAAGTTTCTTGATTCTTTACATTCTTATTGCCTTGAAAATAAAAATAAAACAGTTTTAATTTGAAATATTACTAGCAATCTAGTTTGTCGCTTGAATGATTGTAAATTTATTTCAACAAACATAAACACAACGCTCAAACGTAACGACCAAGTCAGGTCGGACGTCGAACGTCGTATTTGTCACCAAACTCTCCGACTAGTTAGGAAACTCGCTTCGTTAAAGCACCTAATTGGGCTCTGCTAATTGTACTAATTGCAGTTTCTGCCTCCTTTGGACTTAAGGTGTCCGCTAGACTATGTGAACCGTCCAATCATGCGAGATCTCCGGATGCTGCACGAAATTCCTCTTTAATGTCTGTATTACTATGGGCCGGAGGAGGGTGTGTGGGTCCAATTAAACTAGTAATCAGTCGAGGAGTTAACACGATTTGTTAATGTGTGCGTAACAACCGCGAAGACTTGTGATTGAAGACGGCCATGTGTTTATGTGTTTGTTTATTCGGATAGTGACGGTGGCATTTGTAAATTCACGAGGATCGCAGAGATCTGGATAGGAAGTGTTCATTGGTTGTGCCAACAAACGAATATCTTGTTCCGACAGTGTCTGGATTTTCTGCTTTGAAGCTTGTTTGCGTTCGACTCAGTTGTGCGCATTGAGTTAATTTTGTTTCGTATTTAGAGTTTAACGAATATCAGTTCTGTTTATATTTCAAGAATATTTTTAATTTCCATATCTTAATAGCGTTTACTGGTTTTATTAATATTTACATAATCTACAAAGTAATATTAAAGTCTAGATTGTTTTTTGCCTGGGACAATTTGTTACTACTTTGGTTAAAGACATATTTTAACACTGAAATACAACATTTGTCTTCTATTAAAAATGTTTTCTTGGCGATATTCAATTAAGTCCAAAAATCAAGTACTATTAAACACTAAAATCTTGCTCAAATGGATTGTAATTTTTGTATACAGACACTAAATAAAAACATCGAGAAAAAAGTCAGTACTTATCAATGTGTATTGCTGTCAAAATAAGTCACAGTAAAACTGAGAGGTCCATGTTACTGCACTCTTCAAAAAGGGCGATCTATGTTACCGATGTACGAAAATTAATGAAATGGATATGCCAATACATAAATTTACCATAGCTTTCGACTGATAAATCGCGTGTGCAAATATCTCTTTTTATTAAGGGAGTAAGAAAGGGAAGTTAATAGATTTTTATACGCGGTATTTGCTTTCTATATAAACGTACTAGTTCATCGAAATAGAAAACCTTATCTCTTCTCATAATAATATATATCTATGATGTATTTAATAAAAGTTAATAATTAATAATTTAAACTCTACCTATCTATATTTCCATACATGTCGGCAACCATAATTTTCAGTGTTCAAAACTACAAATCTTGCTTCTTACTAGTCTTACTAATATTATAAATGCGAAAGTTTAGATGGTTGGATGTTTTTTAGAGTTTGTACCCTAAACGACTGAACGGATCTCGATAAAATTTGAAAAGATGTAGAGGATAGTCTGGAAGAACACATAGGCTACTTACTTTTCTTTTTTTAATTCCACGCGGACGGAGTCGCTGGCGAAAGCTAGTCTATACTAATATTATTACTATATAAAATTAAAATAACTTGCATTGTATTTTTCTTTTAAATTGGTTTCTTCGTAGCTCTTAGACGGTAAACTAATTTGTCCAGATTGCCGTCAACAGACAACTGGCTCTTGATAGAATTCCTTGCATCGGCGATATTATTGCCGTTTTCACGAAAGCATACATTTTATATCAATGACATTTTTTTACCGATTACGAATATGGACGAAAGAAAAATCTCTATTAAAATTATTAAAATCAAATAATTAAGCATACAGGAGGTTAAATTGGAAGAGATTTAAATACAGAGTGTTCTAACTTTCTAATTCAAAAAAAGATTTAAAACAAATGAATCTACCAGCAACTTAGTAACAATAACTAGACGGAAGTTATTTTATTCGATTTTATATTAATATAAAATCATATTTAACGTTATTTTCTATTAATAAATCATATTTTCCAGTTGACACAGTCAACAATCCACCCCTCGATGCGTTTCGTTTAACAAAAACAATTTGCCTACAATTCCGTTACGCCATTGTCCCACTTGGCGTCCCCTGCGTCGCAAAATTGAAATCAGCTGTGCCCCATTGAACTATTTCTGAACTGAACGCGTCTTTAAATTCAATCAAATTTTAAATATTTACTCGAAGGTTTAAAAAAAACAATCAAATTGCATCAAACATAGACATTTTGCCTGCGACTTCGTCCGTCCGAAAAAAAAGTTATAATTAGCATATATGTTTTTAATAGACTATCTACATGTATTCGACAATAAAATCATTCACATTTCACATAAAACATTCTTTAGATTTTCTTTTAAAGAGTCAAGAAATCAATGGTTGACTATTGCAATTTATTTATTTATAAACCCACTATATTACACCTTTTTAAATTGTTTCATATGTGATTGTTAAGTATGAAATAATTTAAAAATCAATATCGCCAAGAAACCTTCGCTTCTAAACCAATTTTCCGAAAGTAATTGACTTGACAATTTTCCCGCCAACACGGCCATATTGTTCTCGTCACCGCGTGATGTTATTGTGACTGTAATGGAAAGGAAATTAATAGTTACAATTCACACTTCATTGATACACTCTAAACATCCTTTGAGCTAAAGAAATAAGGTACAAAATCGTATAAACCAGGGATCTAATAACATTGCAGGTCTGAAACAAACTATTGAGGGATAGAATGACGTGAATACAATCGCAAATCGTTTCTATAAATCAGTTTCAAAGTTATTATTGTCAAGTGCAAAATGGATATTCATTTACTGCGTTCCCTATTGAAGTTTGCGAGTACAGAGAAATCTTGTGAAGTGAATGATGAACATACGAACATATATTAAGTTACTAATTGCATTTGTGTTATTAATAACATTCATAACCTCAATATTATTACAAAAATCTATAACATTTAGTCAATAGCCGAGTCGTAAAGAAAACCGATCACATGGTCGTGGGTTCGAGTCGCCATTCGACTATTGTTATGAATCATATCCTAGCACAAGCCAAGAGCTTAATAGGAATATAGACACGGAAGTAAATTAACAAAATTCTATTATAAAAAAGAAACATTTATATAAGAGAAATATCGATCCGCCCCAGCTTCTCATAATTGGAAAATAATAAATTTTTGATATCTTTTCTGTCATATAAATACATTTCCCTTTGTTGTAAAATATAGCCTATATTACTCATTAATAATGTACCTTGCTAATAGGGAATAAATGATATCGGTTCAGTAGTTCCGAAGTCTATTCAATGCAAACAAATCTATCCTTAACACATTTGATATTTTAATACACCCGATAATGAACTCTATTGTCATCATCCGAAAGACCTATTTATTGATTGATATTTCATCGTTTGATTTATACAAGATATTAACGTGTGTATCCGTTTAGGAATCAATCAGAGACGGTCGATCGGAAGGTCCAAGTAATCGTGACGAATCTCTAGTTTCCAATCTATTAGTTGAAGGAAATTGCCTACGACCCGTCTTAGATAATTCGAAAGCCTAAACGTTAGAAATGCTCCGTCTTCGTAAAACTAATTACGTTATTAAAGACCTTTGGATGTCTGACATTTAATCTATTTGGGCTTCTGCAACACAACATAGTTAAAAAATATCGAGTATAAAATATTATTTGTCTCAACATCTACGTTTGAAAGCGTAAAATAAGATGTTCCGATCAAATAAGCAAAATAAAACACTCAATGTTCGTTCGCAGTACAATGAAAAATAAAAATTTAATAGAAATATTGTGAGGCGACAGTAATTCGATGAGGGACGCGAAAGCATTTCTTTTCCTCAAGAAAAAAACCTGGAAGAAACTCTCGAGTGCCAATAACTGAATTATTCTATTGAATAATAAGTTTATTCACAATAAGCTGGAATAAAATTTCTCGCTATTTAATAAATTGAATTGAATCGTTATTTTCTTTAGTTTACTTTAAACTCTTGTTTTCATTTTCATTCTTAGGTTAAACATTAAATAAAACTTTGTTAGTTTCTATAAAAATAGAACCTACAAAATATTTACACAAAGATCGAGCACTTGTTTCCATTCTTACATATAGAGTAAAACGCATTAAATCTCAAAAGAATGATATGAAATGACATGTCAGAACAGCATACCATTTGCACAATTGGCATCCATTGAACACGCCAAAGGGAGGTGGAATTATCGGCGTAAAATTACAAGAAAACTCCCTCACCTAATTTATTTATATATTGTACAAGTTACAAGGTTACCAGTGAACACATTCATGGATTACTAGATACGTCAACGAATTTCTATAAAAATAAAAGTAAACAATCGTTTAATAATGCACTGTCATTTAATAAAATAAAGTCATTTTTTATTACAATTATTTTTTTATAAAAGCAAAGTTCAGAGATGTTGATGAAAATTGCAAACTAAAAAATTGTATTTAATTTTACAAAAAATGAAAAAAAAAAACGTTGCCACATCTAGTAAATAAGAAAGTCAGCATTGTTCGTAGACTTTCTTGTGATTGACAATGGGGGAAATTACCCATCGGGTGCGCGACAAAGTGTACCAAGTGGATACATGCTACAGAAATATGGATAAAAATTGTTTCATTTTCTTAAATAATACGCATTTTATGTTAAAATAAAAAGGTACAAAGTACATGTTGCAAGTCATTATAAAACACATAAGATTTTTATAAGTCTTAACTATTTGATATTCATTTGTCAAGAAAGGAACTTAAAAATTAGCTATTAGACGTCTTTACTATTTATTCGCATTAAATATTAACTAATCATTGTAATAAATAGTAATCATAAATGCATCCTTTTAGCATGGTATGGGCATGTTATGAGGAGGGATGAATCGCATGTTACAAGGAGAACGTTAGTTATGAGTGTGGAAGGGTACACCGGTAGAGGTAGACCTAGGAAGAGATGGATGGATTGTGTAAAAGGTGACATGATCAAAAAGGGAGTGATGACTGAGATGACGTATGATAGAGTTATGTGGAGGACAAAAACCTGTTGCGCCGACCCTACGGGAGTAGGATAAGGAGATGATGATGATGATGAAATGCATCCTTTTCTATTAAAATTTCATAAAATTCGTAGCTAAGCAATAACTTTTTATTTGATAGAAAATAAGCCGTCTCCATACCTAGTTAGCCGACCTCCGTCGTCCCTCGGAGGGTAATGACGAAATTATGATTATTTCGTCGCAAACAATACAGTTAATATAGCGTGGACAATGCGCCAATCACCCGTAAGCACCATTGTTATACACCGCCGGTGCATTAATATCTTTTGTGCAATTTTTCAGGTAATGACAGCTTAGCGCTTAAACTTTGACTTCTGAAACTCAAGTTAATTGAACCCTTAGTAAGAATTAAGACTCTGAGTACGGAATTATTAAGTTAAACATGACGTGCCCAATAGTGTGTTAATGTTTGATTAATCACCTCGGAAATTGATAAGTTTTTTTTATTGAATTGCTTAAGTACAGGGTGATTCGTAAATGTGTGGCCATTAGATTCTTTAATTAGATCATAGTTATTTATTAAACAATATAAAAAAAAACATATTCAGCGTAATTATGAGCTAAAGCTTAATTCAGATATTTCTATATGAAATTTTCTCCGAATTGTTTTCATCGCTTACAATTTTGTTCGCTGCAGTGACCTAAGGATGGGGCCACAATACCTTATTATACTCATCAGACCCTCTTGTTTAGGGAAAGGCAGGAAAATTTCACCTTGCTGTATTTAGCTCTATTGTTCTGATGAAGTCTTACGTTGATTTAGACATAATATATCAACAGTTATAGAAACAGTAGCGAAATAAAACCTTAGTATCAGTGTATAAAATAGCAATAATACGCACATTAAAATAAACTGATTGCATATTACAATATATTTCGTAAAATTAAAGCCTACTGAACGGAATAAAATATTATTTCAATATTAAAAAGCTTTTTTACTAGCCAAGAAGTTGACTCCTTTTTACGTTTCTTGATAATTAACTTTGCGAATATGTGAATTTATCTAAATTTCATATATTCCGCAAAAAGCGGAGGTTAACATTACAGTGGTATTCTTTGATTATTTATTTGAAGATTTTACTATACAAATGTAAACGCATTTGTTATCCTCAGCACAAAGTCACACGGTACGTTTTGCACTAAAAGCACTCGTGATCGAAAACAGTAACAACAAAATAGCGAGGTTCATAGTTGAACATGAAAATAAGAGTCGCGTTGAAGTCGAGATGCCTCTACAGCGTCGCTCCGTTGCCCGCAAAGGAACGCTTTCGATGGAAGAATTTTGTTGGAGTATAGCTAGAGCCGAGGGAAAACTCACTCAAAGGTATTGCGCCGTTGTACAAAACTTGACCGAGTACATATAATATTAACTAACTCATGCGTATCATTTACTATTTCAACTGAAACCTTTATCACATTTGATGTACATACTTGTAACTTATTTCTATACTAACTGTTCGCGTGCGGATTCATCCGCGTGAAATTGTAAAAACTTTATTTTATCGTTTACATTTGTCAAATTATCAATAGCAAATGTCAAAATGACTTGACATGACATGACAAACCTTAGCAATCTTTCTTTCTTGATGTTGGCAGCAACTTATGGTCTCTTTCCCACATTAAGGTTTTATCCAAAATATTTACCCCCTAAGTTTAATGGCGTGAAAATATATAGCCTAAAGCATGACGTAAGTGTAGGGCTTTTTATTAAAAAAGAATTATTCAAAAATATGCTGTAATTGCTGACATCTAAGGCAACAAAGAAGTGTGTGTTTACGCTTTATTATAATAGTATAGATTTATATCGTATTTCTTTCCATAAAACGCAATGTCTTTTATGATAAACGATTAAAGTCGTATTGTTTATTCGACTCAACTCCCCTCAAAGTAACCTCGCAAAACAAACAAGTGCACATCCTTTGACAGAGAAACACAAACAATTGTCCAAATCATAAACAATGGTGTACATCGCAAATATTATCCGTACCCCGAACAGACTATCCCTAAGTATAATGAACCATTCATGCCAAACAAGCTCCGACCAACCATATGCAATAATTCCATACGACCCCGGCGACAACTGTAAAGCAGTAAACCTCGATCCAGCTACAAAGGAATTTCGATTCAAAATAGAAGATGTTAAAATACAGAATTAAACGATCCAATTTATAGATGTAATTCGTTGATCGTCTGACAAAGAACAGAAGCGATTTCACGACATCAAAGTGGAACACGACATATTACGCTTCAAAATAAACACCAGAATAAATACATCGAAATGTTTGTTTCGAATATTCGGCAATGGGGAGATCATATTTTAAATTATCCGCCAACAGAGGGTAGTTCTACGAAACCCTTTTGTCGGTCGGGATTAATTTCCCGCTCATATGCTAGTTTGTGTGACGCAATTTCAATTAAAACAGTCGATATTCAAACATTATCCCCAATTTTCAGTCTACTTTGATAAGTAATGTATGTAGCGTTTATTCCAATAAGTCTAATATTTATTATCTAGATATACTGGCCGTGAAAATTGACACAATACAAAAAAATAAATTTTAAATGAGGTAAAAATCAATAAGAAATTTGTTTTTATATTCATATTTGTAAGTTCATGTTAATTTTATCAAAAGCAACATAAATAAATAAAAGGTAAATAACATACCCGTGCATAAAACATGTGTACACATAATAAACAGCACATTTAAACTTTCTAACGAACGCGAATTGTTCACGAGAGCGAGCGAGTTGAAATTCGAGCAAATTTAAAAACGGCAGGTCTATAATTTGCACATAAAACACATCCTAATGGCATCCGTACGTGATCACTTCGCCGGTCTCACAAAGCGGGACATCTTCATCTGAAAGCAGACACTGATTTAAATACATTATTCTTGTAATAACACCGCCACCGGACGAAGGGTACCGCCATTGAAGTCGTAGAATACATTATTTTAATTCGTACCACCTCTTTTGTGACCCCATCATAGAATTAATGGATTCAAAGCCTCTTCCGTTCGACAAAGAATAATTTGCTAAGTAAATGAACGGGCTGATAGACAATCCTGTTACGATCCCAAGTTTTGTTTCGATGGAAGATTAAAGAGTGGCGAATCAGTGAAAGGTGCCCCCCTTTCAATTCGGCCCTTTGTGAACGTTATCTCTGTTAATTCCGAGAGGTCAATGAAAAAAGTATACAGTACAAATTTTATTATTCATCTTTGAGTACTAGATCATTTGCCGATGCTTTTGAGTAATTAGAATTGTAAATTAATCAACTATAGTCGGTGTAAATATCAATTACTAGCTGTTGCCCGCGACTTCGTCCGCGTGGTATTGGAAAACATACGAACTATATAAATAACAAAAAGCTACGTATCCCTCGGGAACCGGACCTTTCTCGGATGAACCTTATCCCATGTGTACTCCAGACTTTGTTTTATATCTATGCCAAATTTCAATAAGATATGTTGAACCGTTGCAGAATGATCGAGTAAACATAAAAAAACTAAATTAAACCACGGGAACCGTAACTATTTTCGGGGTAAAAAGTAGCCTATGTGTTCTTCCAGACTATCCTCTACATTTATGCCAAATTTCATCGAGATCCGTTCAGCCGTTTAGGGTACAAACTCTAAGAAACATCCATCCATCCATCGTAACTTTCACAATTATAATATTTATATGATATAACATAATATAATATAATATAATATAATATAATATAATATAATATAATATAATATAATATAATATAATATAATATAATATAATATAATATAATATAATATAATATAATATAATATAATATAATATAATATAATATAATATAATATAATATAATATAATATAATATAATATAATATAATATAATATAATATAATATAATATAATATAATATAATATAATATAATATAATATAATATAATATAATATAATATAATATAATATAATATAATATAATATAATATAATATAATATAATATAATATAATATAATATAATATAATATAATATAATATAATATAATATAATATAATATAATATAATATAATATAATATAATATAATATAATATAATATAATATAATATAATATAATATAATATAATATAATATAATATAATATAATATAATATAATATAATATAATATAATATAATATAATATAATATAATATAATATAATATAATATAATATAATATAATATAATATAATATAATATAATATAATATAATATAATATAATATAATATAATATAATATAATATAATATAATATAATATAATATAATATAATATAATATAATATAATATAATATAATATAATATAATATAATATAATATAATATAATATAATATAATATAATATAATATAATATAATATAATATAATATAATATAATATAATATAATATAATATAATATAATATAATATAATATAATATAATATAATATAATATAATATAATATAATATAATATAATATAATATAATATAATATAATATAATATAATATAATATAATATAATATAATATAATATAATATAATATAATATAATATAATATAATATAATATAATATAATATAATATAATATAATATAATATAATATAATATAATATAATATAATATAATATAATATAATATAATATAATATAATATAATATAATATAATATAATATAATATAATATAATATAATATAATATAATATAATATAATATAATATAATATAATATAATATAATATAATATAATATAATATAATATAATATAATATAATATAATATAATATAATATAATATAATATAATATAATATAATATAATATAATATAATATAATATAATATAATATAATATAATATAATATAATATAATATAATATAATATAATATAATATAATATAATATAATATAATATAATATAATATAATATAATATAATATAATATAATATAATATAATATAATATAATATAATATAATATAATATAATATAATATAATATAATATAATATAATATAATATAATATAATATAATATAATATAATATTGCATCGAAGCAATAATCTTAATTGAAATGCAGTCTAAGAAGATGCAAGGAGCTTGAATTCGGCATTCAGAAGACATAACAGACGCTTAGTGGAATTATTGTCTAATCTCCAGGGTATTTAGTGCGACCAGTCTGTGAACATAGATGTTCGAAACACAGTTACCAATAGACATGTTCATTTGGTAATATTTCATTTTAAGAAATATTATATTTTATTCTAATGATATTAAGGAAGTTTTAAAATTGACATAAACACTATATTAAAGAATCGCTTGTACTGGAAATCGCCACCACCAATCTACCTTTATTTTCTTGACATTTAAAATTGGTGAAAGCTAAGAAGAGTAAAACTGATTATATTTTCAAATATAATATTATCTTTCCACCATTACTTTTTGACCGACTTCCCAAAATAAGGAGGTACTCAATTCGTCTGTATGTTTTTTTTTGTGTGGTCATATCCATACTCAGACAGTTTCGTACATCAATTCTATCTTGAGATATCGAAGGGGAATACTGGACGTGGAAGCGACCCATGGGATCGTCGGACACTTATTGTGTCAGCATCTCGGACCCCGACATCCGACCGACCCCAAAGGTTTAGTGAACACTTCGACATGACTTATAAGTAAAATTAAGTTGTACTTCGGACAGTATTCTGTACGATTTAAAAAAAAACATACAAACGAATTGAGTACTTCCTTCTTTTGGGAAGTCGGTCAAAAAGTAAATTAAGATGCAGTATATTGCTTACTAGCTGTTGCTCGCGACTTCGCCTGCGTACATTAAAAAAAATAGTAAAAATATGGCCCATGTTATTCAATGAAAACATAGCTTTTTAATGGTGCAAGAATTTTTGAAATCGGTCCAGTAGTTTTTGAGTTTTTTCAATACAAACAAAAATCTAAAAATACTATTTTTTTTCTTTTTATAATGTTAGTATAAATGTTCATGTCAATCTCCAAACAGTTTACAAAATTGTTGGCTGAACGTAATATGATATAAATTCCTGGAATAACTCGATATCTACCTAACACAGTAAATACGCAATGTATGTTTATGTTGTTTTACATAACATTATGTAGTACATAACATTTTAAGCGCTACATAAATAGAAACAGTAAAAGTAGAAGTATGTTATGAGTTAACTTGTTTGCTTTAGTAATATAGTTTGCAACTTGTTTGTGTTAATTTTGTAGTGTTCCACGAATTTTATGTCGTGGTTGAAAAGTATTTTATAGTGTTATTTATGCTTTTTATATCAACAAATCGAATATGCGCTTTTACATATAGAAACAAATATTAATGTAATAAATTAATTTTCTGTATGTGTTTATTTATTTACGAAAAAAGACACTACGATGTCCAATTCGTTTGAAATTGCGAATGATACTTTCATCTCAAATCAATTCCGCTACACACCTTAAATTTTACTGTACAGTTTTAACAGTCGAACTGTACAGTTTAACAAACAGTTAAAATTTTGTCTACACACGTAAATTTTAACTGAATAGTCCAACTGTTTATTAAATAATGAAGGTGTACTGGACTTAAGTTAAATAATATATAAATCTATACTATTATAATAAAGCGTAAACACACACTTCTTTGTTGCCTAAGATGTCAGCAATTACAGCATATTTTTGAATAATTCTTTTTTTAAATTAAAAGCCGTACATTTACGTCATGCTTTAGGCCATATATTTTCACGCCATTAAACTTAGGGGGTAAATATTTTGGATAAAAACCCTAATGTGGGAAAGAGACCATAAGTTGCTGCCAACATCAAGAAAGAAATGTTGCTAAGGTTTGTCATGTCATGTCATGTCATTTTGACATTTGCTATTGATAATTTGATAAATGTAAACAATAAAATAAAGTTTATATAATTTCACGCGGATGAATCCGCACGCGAACAGCTAGTATTGAAATAAAAGGGAACTAAAATTATTAATATTTATTGCTACTCGAAATTGTGTAGAGCATCTAAAACTCAGAAGTCATTACATCGAAACCGATCTAAAAATTATATTTTACGACATACCAAGGAAAATAAAGAGTTGGTTTAACATAGAATAAATTTCATATATCTATAATGCTTACAGCTTGCTCGGCGCATCGCTACCTTTATGAATATTATAACCGACTGTCACTTATTTTACAAGGGATGCGGTATTTCTCCTCTATGCGAGTTAACCAATCTTTGACATAAAGGAATTTAGCGTAGCAATGTACACACGCACATACTCACGCATGTATTCGCATACATAAACACGCACACATGCAAAAACACACAATAAGTTAATTTTAATATATAATATTATATCTCTCTTTATAATGTAGCAACTTACTGTTAATAAAATATGATAATTGATAAGAGAAGGTCCTGTCTCCTGAAACACAGTTGTTAAAATTAGTTCAGGAGACAGAGCCCCAATGAATTTTGTAAAATGTTTCTTGTCCAATAAAGAGTTATTAATGTTTCTATACTTGGTAGAAAAAATAAACACATTGCCTTATTAATTAAATTTTCACGCGACTTCGTCAGAGGAATTAAATAATTATTTAGTTAAAAATGTATCCTATGTTTCTCAGTGAAAATGTACCTTTTTAATATCAAAAGATTTTTTTATTCGATGCAATAGTTTTTAAGTGTAATCGTTACATACAAATTATTTTAATATCTTTATTTCTTCCTTATAATATCAGTATAGAATATTCTGTGTTACTCTGTCAAAATATTTCCATTGTTTAGTATAAATGTATATCTTATTATTTATAATCATACTAATATTATAAATGCGAAAGTTTAGATGGATGGATGGATGGATGGATGGATGGATGGATGTTTGGTAGAGTTTGTAATCTAAACTGCTGAACGGATCTCGATGAAATTTAGCATAGATGTAGAGGATAGTCTGGAAGAACATATATTTACTTGTGTTTTTTCTTAATATCACGCGGACGGAGTCGCGGGCGAAAGCTAGTTTATATTATAAATGCGAAAGTTTAGATGGATGGATGGATGTTTGGTAGAGTTTGTAATCTAAACTGCTGAACGGATCTCGGAAATTTAGCATAGATGTAGAGGATAGTCTGGAAGAACATATATTTACTTGTGTTTTTTCTTAATATCACGCGGACGGAGTCGCGGGCGAAAGCTAGTTTATATTATAAATGCGAAAGTTTAGATGGATGAATGGATGTTTGATAGAGTTTGTAGTCTAAACTGCTGAACGGATCTCGGAAATTTAGCATAGATGTAGAGGATAGTCTGGAAGAACATATATTTACTTGTGTTTTTTCTTAATATCACGCGGACGGAGTCGCGGGCGAAAGCTAGTTTATCATTAAATTAATGGAATACAACATCAATTTAACATCCATTGATGCAAGAGCAAACATTTCGAAACAACTATTAATTCTGGTGCCGAATGTCTTGTTTACCCAAACACAAGCGCACAATACCTCAATCTACGTACAAGAGAGCTTTCTAACTGAATTACATTCAGACTGAGCACAATCCCACGCCTCCGCGTCCATTATTAACCCTTTCAAGGAGTCACAATTACAATTTGCGGTTATTTGTCAAGTCGTAGCGTAATGCGTTTAAACATTTCGTTTAACGTCTCATTTTGAAGCGACATTTTCGTCTTAATTTTGGTTGAACGTTTCCATCGTGTTTACTGCGGTTACTTTGATGGTAATCTGTACTCGAAAACGCTTGTTCGAGCCTTTTATAATGCCCTTAATGTTGATCACGTTCAAATGACTCTTGATTATTATAATTCTTCTTGTTCTCACGTAAATTAAGTGCGTTATCGTGCTTGTTAATTATATTTGCATGAATTATTTTGTTGCTTGTATCATTTGTTACACCAAATTGTTAGGAGTAATTTATTCAGTTATGCCAACTACTGCTATGTAATTAGTGTGAATGGTGACGACTGAAACAGACTGACGAAAACCTGGTGCACCGAACTACATAGTGTGGAATAAGGGCAACAAAGTAATCAGTTGTAGTTATAAATCAACATCAAAAATTACACACACATGATAATAAAAAATAAACTACAATGTGGCAACAAACTTTTGTCACATAATCGAGGACTCCCCAACTTGTTTGTACCCAATAAAAGCGAGATGATGCGGAATAATCGATGCGACAAACAAGAGGGCTCATCTGTATCGTGTCTCGATTCAACGCGATACAATTCGATGGATACGAATTAGAATCGATTCTGATAGTGCGCTCGACTGTGTGCGTTTGTTATTACTCTTAATACGAACAATATGTACATTGATCTATTTATCTATACCTTCGATATATATAAAATTGTAGTGTCTGTAATATCAAACGAAAAATACCAGATTTCGTTGAGATGATGTATTTGAGTTGCTGATAATGAAAATCGCATTTAAAAAAAAATTGTCTGTCTGTCTATCCGCAAGCCGCGTTTCTTCCGGGTAATCTCCGAAAGGACTGGCCCGATTTCGACCTGGCTTTCACTGAAGGGTAGCTGACATACACGGGCATATTATAGGCTATTTTTTTTTAATTACGCGCTGTCAAAATGGCGTAACGGGCTGTCCAAATTTGCGTTAACGAAGTACGCGGGCGATAGCTCGCAGTACAATAATATTAATACCGAGAGTTTTCAAACGAAACACATGTACAAAAACAATTGAATCTGTTTATTTTTAAAGTAACAAAAATTTCAGTAAAATATAAATGATTTACTAGCTCAAAAATGTTGAGAGCCCCGATCACAGTCTAACCTTTAAGCTACTGCACCCATTAAATAAATTGAGAAGAAAAGAAATATATGAAATGCCGAAATATTTATTACGAACAGTTCATATTTGTAAGATCACAAACGACTTTTGTCCAGACATCAAAAAGCGCACGTTTTCTAACCATTGATTAGTTTCTCTTGTCACATCAAAGAGCCGAGGGTCCATTGTATCAAGCGGAATAATATTTCCATCGATATTATTTCTCTACTATTCTTATCAAATATAACGTACACTCGTTTTCTACTCTTCGTCATATTTTGATGCAATATTTTAGTTTTGTTTTTTGTATGTATTTTGTATAACCATTTTGTATACTTTGCCTTTAAGTACTATGTTAATTGCAATTATGTTTTCTTACTGATTTCTTTAATGTAATATTTTTGCCAATTTATTATCCGTTTCTCAACAAGTAAACAATTTTAGGGACTGGCAATACTAAAGCGACACACGTTAGTATTTTTCACACCGATCGGTTATTCCTGCATGGTTCAAACCTTAATGCAAATCCCAACGTGTGTAACCTGCATAATGTTGCAGAGACGGCACATCAATGGCCACACTAGAAGTCGTTAGCAATATTTTGTGTTTGTAACAAAAATAAATTCCACATCAAAGGGGGAAAGACAATACTCTCACAGTGCAACAATAACAATATAACAAATCAATGACGCGTTACTTCTCATAGGCAGTGCCAAATCTACGTTAAAACATTTCTCTAACGGCATAACGGATGATTTAAAAAGATCCTCAATCTTTTTTTTTGTTTTTTTTTTTAACTAAAATTCTGTGATCTCTAGTTTGCAATGAAAATGACAATCAGCAGAATTCTTTGTGAAGTGTTTTTTATTATTTTTATAATAATTCCGTACATACAATTGGCATAGTTTATTATAATTTATTTTTATAAATAAAATGCATACCAGAGGTATAACAGTGATATAAAGAGAGCAGCATTTTATTATATTTTTTATATCTCGAATGTTAATACATCACAAGAATTTCTATACAAATAGATGAAGCGGTTGGCAAGCTCTTCTGAAGGAAACAAAGCAAATGACAAATAGAATTATGATCTACAAGATTTTCGGACATTATCGTCAACATTGTATCGCCGCGGCAAGTGGTCGAGATACTTTGATATTGTGGTACATAACCACTGATCAAAAGTATTCCACACTGGTACGTTGTAAACTTCTTGATTTATGTGCAATAATCACAAATAAAGCGAATTGTACATCGTCAACGCGTGTTAAATTTGGAGTATTTTAGAGTGAGATTTATGATATACTAGTGATTCTTAGTTTCGTCCGTGTCTTCTGTACAAAATTATAGCGATACTAGCTGCTCCCGTGCGACTTTATCTGCATGAAATTATAAAAAACCTTATTTTATTGTTTACATTTGTGAAACTTTCATTTCAAATGACAACGAAGGCCTTAAGATAACAACTGGCTTTCGCCCGCGACTCCGTCCGCGTGGAATTTAAAAAACAAAAGTAGCCTATGTGTCCTTCCAGACTATCTTCTAAGTCTATACCAAATTTCACCAAGATCCGTTCAGCCGTTTAGGCTACATACAAACTCTAACAAACATCCATTCATCCATCCATCCATCTTTTCATCAACTTTCGCATTTATAATATTAGTAAGAAGTAAGATTACTAAGATTACCGATACCATGGCAACCTTGCTTCTTAAGAGCGAGCGAGCGCACACCTTTGCCAACTATCTCACAACAGTTGTGCGATTGTCGATTGTTTTGCAGCCAATTCAACTGTTTAGTTGCACAATTAAAAATCAAGTAGTGTGCGCACCACCATAAAGCTCATAGGAATCAAAGCGAGACTAAACAGTTGTGCGATAGTTTAGTTTCAAGTGTGCACACGCTGTTAATGTCATTAGCTTGTAGTTTTGGTTTCACTAGGTCTTTATGATTTTAATTTAAATTAAGTTATTTTCTGTCAAACTCAGAGTCATTATATTATTAGTAAAATAGTCCCTTAGTGAATATTTATATAATATCACCCTTAACAGAAATTAAACGAATGAGCCAAATTAGTAAGCTTTTACTGTAAAATGGTTCGAAATTCAAGGATGTTAAGGAAAATAGGTAAAAAACACAATGAGTTACTTAGTTGTTTGGTTGCATTGGCATTTGTATATAAAAACAATATTATTATTTAGATAAGAAACGATTGTTATTATAATTCGGATAATGTCAAAGATAGATAACCCAACATGCAAAATATATTGAGACGAAATAGGGAAGTATATGTAAATCTAAAAACAATATTTTACAATGGAATTTCCTTAAAAAAGGCTTAAAATGTTGATGCTATTTTGCAGTGCTTATTTTTTTTTTAATTTGTAATTATTTAGTCAAATTTGCAATATATTATTTGTCCTATTGTAATGTCGAATGTAAAATTAGTGAGTAGGAAACTTGGCGTATTTGCAGTACAAAATATACTTTTTAACTCCAGTATTCTGTAAATTCGTTCTATCAGAAATGAAGGCCAAAAAATGCCGGTTGCCAATAGACAGAGAATAGCCAACATATATCGGGTGTTCATTATATTTGATTCTACAAATTACTGCAATAATATCTAGTATTTCACAAACATTAATAAACATAGCAACAAAAGGTAATCTACACAAGATACTCTGACAACAAAATTATCTCAAGTAACCTAAATTTAACAGACACAATTCAATTGATAACTTCACGAAAATGGAAACAATAAAACAGTTCAGCCACAAAAAGTCCGCATTATCTGCAGGTCGCCGATCGGCCAAATGTCTGACCCGTATCACATGAGACCAAATTAAATATAGAAGTTCGATTGTGCATGACAATCACACTTATTTTTATGACATTACAACATTTACTATTGATTGTAAACATTTACATCAAAAAAACAGACTTACAATTATCAGAATTAGGTCCTCTGAACAAATAACAAAAACAAACGTAAGAAACGAGATTTTGATGACGATGATCTTCTAAAATTAACAAAAGACTGTTTGGATTTTTACTCTATATTTTTGTCACAACCCATTTCGTCCCTCACATCAGTATAATGAGTTGTGAAAACCGCAATCGATTCATGATTCGAAGGTCATATCACAAAGGTTACAAAAATAAATAAAACTACAATACCATTAACCGGAGTGAAGACATTTGTAACGGTTCCACGATTTGGTCCAGACGATGTCCATGTCCAGTTAGAATAAAGTCTACCGCCAACAAAAAGCATTGTGAAGATGTAGCATTAGCTCCTTTGTCCACACCCCAGCACGTGTGATTCGACTACTGAGGAATTCCTACCTTTTGTATCCCATTATTTGCATACCAACTGGTTCCGTCTATACGATATTAATCAAAGGTTTTATTAGTGCACATCAAAGAATGAACACAATACTAAGATCTCTTATAAGGTACCCTCAATACCATTGTTACTTTTGTCAGAGGTTGATTTATGAGCGGCCACTGTTGTTGGGCCACTCCGTATTGTGTTGTCAGTTTTTGTTTGGACCTCGCCGACATTGTGTACTACCCCTTTACTCGGGTCCAGCTCAGATGCCTTTATTCGCGCTGATCTCACTTTGATGCTTCTAAATTTGGACACAACAATCTAAACGTCTGTATAAATCAAACTGCGATTATTTTCGATAACGATTATATATTACGCTATCAGATTGCAATCATTTTTAATTAATGCCTACCACAATAGTAACAGTTTTTACAAATAAAATTAAATTGTTATGTGAGACTTTTTAAACAAACATGTTTTTGTAAGAACACCGTACTTTGATATATTTATAAAATATGGTTACAAGAAGTAACGTATTAATAAAAAAATAGTTTTCCGACAAAGATTTGAAATACAATAGCTGTATAATATTATAAATTCGTCAATACTCGAATGTATTGCGCAAATTTTTATTCTTATCTCTCAAGAGCTTAAACGTTGGCGCAAAGTTCACAGCTATGTACAGAATCCTGCAACCCTTTGTCCTTCACCAGCAAGCCCTTGACCGAGCGCTGCTCACATTGTCCCACACAAAGGAGCGGCAGCGATTGAGCCTCGCTTTTAATCTTCACGGGTCCGATTCGTATTCACGTTTCCACGTCCACTCTCTTCCAAATCATTACGTTCTTTACCATCTTTGTTACGCGCTCCCCCATCTTTATTACGAGGTTATACATTTGTATACATCTTATTCTTTAATAGACATCGCATTGTGCGCTTCTGTACGCTCTTGATTGGCTCTTAATATTTTTTCTTCATCGAATGTAGAATTTGCGTCATCAATACTAATGATTGCAACCGTCGGTACAATACTTATTGTTGTGTCAGCTTTTATTTGTTACTATACGATTTTTTATTAGAAGAATCTACAACGTCATTACATTTAGTTGGTGTTTGGCTTTTTGTTGACGCAGTTTTAAAGCAATACAGTAACAAAGAACGGCAAATAAATTATCTAATGCATTTCAAAGAAACGTTATTGAGTAATTTATCTAATAAACATTTCGGTAGTCGAGCAATTTTGACAAACGTGAGTTTGAAAATTGTTTAATTATTATGAAATATGATAGGTTATTAGGAATGACTTAAAGTAGACGATAGTGAGTTTGGTAATAAAGTTAGTAAAGTAAGCTAAAATTCATTGCACGTACAATCTGAACAAGTTGGCTACTGTATCCATTTGCCAAATGTTGCCTCACCAATTTTTTGTTAATTTATATATATTATTATATTATTCTATTGGGTAAGACTGATGTACATATAAATGCATCATCATGCATTTAAGAGTTAAGGCAAATTGTACCTCTCATAGTAAATTCCGTCAAGGAATGAAAAAGCACTAGTCAAAATTTGAATTTGGAATTGAAAATAAAAATGATAAAAACATTTGCCAACCAAAGACTCCAAACAATGATTTACGAACTAACCTAGCTACAAGATCATCAACTTATAGATACGTAGCCGTTAAAAATATATTCGAAGGTATAAAAGCGAAGTAATACTTTGTAAGGCAGCTGTGTTTAGGCATATCGTAATCGAAGCCATAAAAGTTTCATTTTAATCCCAAAGATACCAGAACAGACGTGTGATTGAACACTGCACGGCGGGTGCACACGAACCGATTTACATTTAAGGTTAGATTTAAATACGACTTTGTATTTTTTTTTTAATTTAAAGCCTACTCTACGTTATAAAGTAACTTGTTAGTGGGCATGTATGTAGTTTCCGATTGAAAGTTAATCTAACTTAACGAGAAAACATGGTCGCATTTATATTTAAAAAGTGTTACTTATTTGCAGACATATTGATTTGGTAACCACATCTTGCTTGGTTGTACACTAATTGAATACTTGTTAGAATACGAGTGTAGTAAATTGCCTATAATTAACACTATACTCCTAACTAGTGTTAGGGTTATAGTATGGAATATTTGGAGTCCTGTTATGTGTAACCTCATCAATTTCGTCTTATAGTTTGGAAATGATGAGAGTCCAGAATTTGACTCGACTCTCGATATCATTACATTGTTGGGACTGTCTTGTTTTTAGTTAAAATTGTTATAACGTTACAACAATTAATGTTGTACCCAGTGTGAACTGAGCATTACATTCTAAATCTGTACACAATCCAGTCATAAAGTATGGCTCCAACAATAAAACAGAAGTGGTTCGTTCTACTTCGGCATTAGCGAAAGTGCCCCTATATTCTTAGAAGGATGAAGTTTTTATTACTGAACGATATTTAATTCCTTCTATTACCATACACAAAAGTATATGTAACATAACGATATTTTGATAAAGCATCTAATCCAATAATCAATTAAAATCTGCGACAGTAATCGCTGTGCGTTTTTTTTCTCTAAAGTGTAATTGTGGGATATTTATGTATTTGGTTTTTGTGATTCGAGGGTCATCATCACCAGCTCACTATATGTCCCCACCGAGGGGCTCGGAGCCTACCCTAAGTTAGGGTGACTAGGCCATAGTCAACCACGCTGGCCCACTGCGGGTTGGTTGACTTTACACATATCTTGGAATTTCTTCGCCGATATGTGCAGGTTGCATCACGATGTTTTCCTTCACCGTAAGAACGTCGGATAAATTATGTACATATGAAATTTCGAAAAATCGAAAATTACATTGGTACACGGTAGGATTCGAACCCGAGACCTGTAGATTACAAGTCAAGTGCTTAAACCACAGAACCACCGACGCTCTGATTCGAGGGTACTCTGTGTTAAATGGTGAGGCAGGAATGTAGTATTATTGCTAATAGACATCAGTCATTGGATTTCGTTTTATTTCACGGGAGATCGTTTATGTAGATCAAGTGTTGCTCCACGTGGGACTCTATAATAAGTAAGATTATCTTCTACCAATTGAATGTAACATTTGAGATTTTATAGATTTATTTTTTACGGTATTAAGGGCCTGTCCCACCAAATTGTAAATCGGACGTGTAAAATATGTGATGGAAATATCGGATTTTGTTCCCTTATCTGACAGTGACGTCATTTTTAAGCTAACTGAGCCTCTATCAGCCAGTAGGGGGACAAGGCCTTAGAATTTTACGTTACGTTTAAGTCATTTGTCAATTGAACTAGAAATATCAAGTCTCAAACTGATAAAACTAATAAAAAAAAATGATATTTGTAAGCTGTGTAGCTTCAAAATGCTTCTATAAAACTATACATTTAACTAAGAACGAAAATTTAAATAGAACGAGTCGAGTAACTATAATAAAAACTGTAGATATCAAGATAATTATAACCTTTTGAACGACTCACATTATACGTTTTGTGCTAATTAAACGGCAGTCCTACACAATCCATTAACAATAATCACAGTTAACGCGCAATAAACTAGGTAAATCTATCCGCTTAGCGCGCACATGAATGGAATCAGCGTTATATTATTTGCGTCCACAAACCAAAATAAACCAAAAGCCGAACGGAAACGACCGCTATATTATTAGACACGACAATTCTATTATTTTTATTCGTAACACATCTCGGAGATTCGCCCATAAATCTGTGATGGCAGACATTTCCACCTTTAATAGTATGGAAATGAGGATTCCTAGAACACAAGGCGTCGGTTCACACCCAATTAGTTAGGACGTTAATGGGGAGCTTGATTTCCATTTGAATATCTTTACCATAGACCCGTTATAGTACTCTTTTAAGCCCTATTTTTATTATTGTCGAGAGATTTTATGCGAACACTTCTATGACGGTTTTAAATGTCTGCTTTTAATTAATGCGGATATAAAATTATGCAGACGAATTGCTTAATGAGATTTAATTGTTTAAGTGAAATGAGACAATCGTTTTTTATATGAAAGTACACAAGTTAAAATTGTTGAAAAATAATTTTGTAAGCATGGAAGTTAATTCATTTTTATTAATGAAATAATAATTCTACTAAAATAGATTTTCGTACAACTTAGATTCTTTTGAACAAAAAGAATATCGCAATAATAAGTTGTGTTAGTGAAAATCTCCATTTCTTATATTAATCTGATTCTATGAAAGGATCGCAACAAAAAGTATTTAAAAGAAAGTAAATAAGCTAATTAAAAAAGATAAATGGTCTTTCGCAAATTACATTCTCTCGGGTATTTCTTTCTCCGTCGATTTCGAACACATGCGAATTGTCTTCAACAAAAACAAAAGACCCTTGAAAACGCTCCGGAGAAACAAAAAAACCGAAACTACACGTGCAACGAAAATGGAAGCAAAAAGGTCAACAATATGCCTAATCTACAATCCATGTCACAAGCTAAAGGTTACGGAAGGTTGAACAAAAAAATCGTCACAAAACGTACTGTCTCTTTGAAATCGACCGTAAATTCTATCAACTGAATTATATTTTAAACCTTGTGACATGCTTGATAAAGTTGAAATTAATTATGGATCCACGACAGGAATTGAACGAAGCATTGTTCATACCTTAGGGAGTAGTGACAACAGATTTTAGTCATTTTTTTCTTCATTTCACATGTGGCATCGCAATCCTGGACGATATGTGACACATGTGTCGGTTTTGGGTTACTTTACAATAATCAGCGACTCTTCAAAGTTTCCCATATCTCTGGCGTCCATTAAACTTCATCTTTTGGATGCTTTATTCTATATTCTATAACGCCTGTGTCAATGCACCTTTCTTGCGCTTTGATCTTCTCAGTTTAGACTTTTTAGTGTTATTCGATATTGAGTTTCGTCAAAACATTCTCTCCTACTTCAGACAAAATATAAACCAGCTGTTTCATAGACGTACTAAATAATTCAGCACACGACTCGCTTTAGGTATTGTTTTTAAACAAATGAACACAGTAAACAGAGGCAACTGATAAGTAATTCTATACGAAAAAGCTACCGAAACTTATCTGTCCAATAAATTCAAGTCGGCCATAAATAGAACTATAAAAATTATTTTACGATATACCAAAGAGATACATTAAGACAATGTTACACGCATATTTCACAATGACCACATTATGGGTTAATTGATTCGACCACAATGCTCTTTATACGAGCACTCGTCTTCACAAAGATATTATTGTCTATGCCGGCCAGACGTCTGGTAACACTTGACCAGAGACAAAATGCCTTTGTAATGTTTGCCCCAAAGGCGCCATCCGTAATTCAATATGCATTCTAATTAATGCGGTTTGATTTTGACTCATTTATTTAGAACAGTGCATTAATTTTAGATTGTTTATAATAAATTGCGAACCCTTGACTTTGCTCCTTCCAGTTATTAAAAAAAAGATTAGGTTAATATCAACTCAAGACTATAATTGAATAATCTTACTGATAAATGATGAGCTTTCATCCGACACACTTTCTTTACCTGCAACAGATAAACATAAATATATTAAGAAAAACCGAAATTGGTTTTTACAATGAACTAGAATGAAATGCGAAATGTCAAAAATTGCAGCATTTCCAAAAAAAAAGTTAAGTTCTTGATTTCAAATAGTGTATATACCTAAATTGACGTCCTCCACAACCGCACAATAGAAATGTAGATAATATTTACACAATAAAATAGCAGTACAACATTGAAGAGCAATGTTATAGAGCAGTTGAAGTAATTTAATTCAATGGTAACGAAGAACAAAACATCACCCGTATGCGAAAAAAATGGCAAAACGAGAGTCGAGTTTGGAAATTGGATATTTTTTCTGTCCGTCTGTCAGTGGCGAGCGCCCAGATGTGTTAATGTAATGCATGTGCCAGCTTATCTTTCCATACAATGCTTTTGAGTGCACGAAACGATTCCGTTCTCTTGTTCGTGATTATTTTTAGAATCGATTATGTTATTTTTAATTGTAGATATTACGGTCTTTCTTTTTAAGAGTTAATGCGGGAAAGGTGTTTTCAAAATCATTATAAATGATCACATTGTTAATGGATTTCTGTTACCTTTTTGAAACAGTTGAAGTCCGAATTTTCGAGAGAACAGTTAAGTAGAGAATAAGTAATAGTAAGATCTACATTGCAGGCATTCTAACTTTAGGTTGACATATATCAAGTAGCGCAATTTGAAGTATTTTAGCAAATGGAAAACATCTCAACAGGAATTACATTTACCTTAGTGCCTAAATTACAAGTCTTATAGACCTCTTATTCAGTATATTTACCGCACTTAAACTTTGATATTGAAGAAGTAAGGACTAAACGTACAACAGTTCGGAAGTTCTCATGATGAGTGATTAACAATTATTAAAGGACATTCGTAACAATAGTATAATTAAGTGTAAAATGAACCGGCAGTACAGTTTCCGAGTTTCAAGGGAGAAAGCCACTAAATATGTCAGCGTCGCCATAAAACTGAGACAAAACCGGGAGGCGAGAGCGAGCTATTTTGAGGAAATGATTTCTCAATAGATACCAAATGCCCGTTGAATATTATTCTAAACGACAGCTTCGAATATAATATTTAACAATCCAGTATTATCTGAAGATGGTATACTTTCGGGAGTTGAACTACAAATTTTGAGGAAGAGAAAAATACTATGAAAGTCTAATAAAATTGAATCATTACTGGTTACAGACTTGGTTATTATAATGGCAAACTTAGTGACTTTGTAAAATCATTGACGGCGAATTATGATGATGACTGTACTCAGCAATATATACGAGTATTTAGTGTTAGCTTAACTATGGATATATGTATCTTACTAATATTATAAATGCAGAAGTTTAGATGAATGGATGTTTTTTAGAGTTTGTAGCCTAAACTGCTAAACCATTCTCGGTGAAATTTGGCATAGATATAGAGGATAGTATACGTAGGCTATTTTTTTAATTCCACGCGAACGGAGTCGGGTGGAAGCTAGTAGATACATAAAATAAAGATCATAATAATTTTCAAAACAAAACACAAAGACGTCTTCCGTAAACACGGATGTAGATCAGTGCCGAACGCTACTTCTATGAACTCGAGTGGAAGATAATATAAAAACCATAACTCGAAACTATAAAGGTGTTCCGATGAAAAGCAAACACATTGTTCTTATAAAGCCGTTGGTCCTGCATCCTGTTAATATTTTTAGTATCTTTCGATGCGTAAACTCGTAAAATTCTTTATTATAAATATGAGCCGGAGCGATAGTTTTATTTTATGGAAAAAAAAATGTTATAACAACAATCGGGCTAGATTATTAACTTCCGCGGACATGTGCCAAGCGCACCTCTACATATAATGCATATTGCTTTAATGTCAATAATAAATAAGAGTCATTTTCTAGTAAACCTTTTACTCTCTTAATATCTCTAACTACCCAACAAACATTACTTGAGGTCTCAAAGTAATATTCGTGGTTGACCATTGTTTAGTATCTGTGATAACCAATCTAAAGTTCACAATAGCAATCAAAAAACAAGATAATCCCCAATTTTGTACTATGTTTCATGATTAAGACAATTTTCGATTCTCAAAAATAAAATTATGATTAGGACACACAAAACGTAGATAAGTAACCTAAAAATCAATCCAATATTTTACTAAGCTAAATAAATATAAATTCAATTTCAACCTAATAAAAATATTGTAAACTAAGAGACAGTTGAAAACAAACACAAACCGGTCATATGGACATCTGTTTGTTTGTACGGGAGAAAAATGTCTGACGAAACAAAAATCGATTGACATACCGTCTCCGTATTGTACACGGATTGATTTAGGATAGGTTAATTATAACGTTAAAAAGTACATTACCTTGTCTATGAGTCAATAATATTAAATCAATTACCCAAGTATGTGAGACATAGGTTCTTTCACTAATTATTGCATCAACGCCAATAGCCTAATGCTTTGGGTTACGGAATACCGATCTTGCGGTCGAGGGTTCGAATCGCGCCATTCGACTATTGTCGTGAACCATATCCTAGCACAAGCCTAGAGTTTAGTTGGAATGGTTAAAGGAAATATTAGTAAATTAACAAAAATCTACTAATATTTAAAAAAAAAAAAACAGGTGTCACCCGTGACTGTGGTGTCCACGCAGACTAAAATAACTTAATACTAGACTATGTGCTCTTTCGGACTATGTTCCACATCTATGCCAAATTTCAACGTGATCCATTGAGACGTTCTGTAGACGCGTAAAAACAAACATCAATTCATCCATCTAAAGTTAGTTAAGTAAGAAGTAAGATAAATTATTATAAAACATCCTTGTACTGTCATGTTAGAATCAAACTACAAAATATGTGTATTAATATGTAAAACGAAAATGTTATACCCCTTTTTAAGGAAATTGCGCAAAGGAGTTGGTTGAATATCACAAAGGTGACAGCAGACAAGTCCATAATACCATTTTTTACTTAACAAAATTCTTTAATTATGAATTATAATCGAATTTCGACCAATAGGCGTCAAATAATACAAATATAATCTTTAAC